>CM077798.1:3060888-3259037 GCA_039737535.1 Lagodon rhomboides | reverse complement strand
ATAAAAGGTAAAACTTAAAAAGAAAGAGAAGAGCGCTGGCAAGCGCCGGAGCGCGAGCTGAGGCCTGAGCATAAAGAGTAAGAGTGGTCAGAGAGAGTAAGAGAGAGAGAGAGAGAGGGAACATGTCTCTCTATTTTATTAGGCTCCCTGGGAGGGAGGAGTGATAGGTTCACGCCTTAGACCACATTGTAGCCTAAGTCTTTACTAACAAAACTTAATTTAAAGAAACTATAGTTTTAATGTTTCAAGATTGTGTTTCACCTTTCCCAGAATTTCACCATGGCTTAATATGTGGATTATGCCTACGTGAAATAACATGGCAGAGTTGAAATCCTTAAAGTTCAGAAAGGGATAAAAATTTGATTACAAATAAACATGTGAATATGCAGTAGAACGGAGGACGAATACATATCTTTCCTGTTCAACATCAATACTTATTAACACAAACATGTTTAGAAACATTTAGTGGAAAATAAGAAGTCTTTAACAAAAAGTTCTCCTTGAAGTCTGATCCATCCAAGTCTCACCCTGTACCAGACACAGAACACAGAAAAGCATGTCGTAAATAAGGACTTGACAAAGGGGGGTAAGGAAAGTAACCAGATACCATCTCCCTGTTGAGGCAAGGCGAGATGGAAAACACTCTTGATTTACAATTGCAGATAGGTTAATCATGACATCTTTTGAAGAAACGGATCATCTTCCTGTTGGAGCTCTGAAAGTGGATTCCTGAGAGGATAGAGGGTCTCTGTCTGAAAATGGGGTACCTAGTGGTGTTAGTTCACCATCGGTTCATCATCGTAAATAGCTAAGACAGCGTTTGTCTTGAAGGTTTTATTGCAAGAACATCGTACTCCTTTAGCCAGCTGTGGGGATCAGACAGAAAGGCGCCTGTCCTGAAAACAGTCTGCTTAGGAATGAAAGGGGTGATTAGTAATTAGACATTAGATGTTTGTGAAATCAAGGGACGCATGGGCAGAGGTTCCTACATCTCCCCCACTTCGATCAAATGACCGTGGTAGCAGGAACTTTGGATCGACGGAATCAGAGTCCATCGTCTCGGATTTCAGGTGGCACACTTCATGATCAGAGTTGGTGTCTGTTACTATCATGTGCTAAGGTCTAATCATATAGAAAAGAAAGAATGAAGAGGAAACAATACTGATAATCCTAACTTCTTCTGAGGGTTAGTAGGAAGTATTAATCCTATAAGGCTACAGGGGCCTATGCTAGGGTTAGTAATTGTTATTTACTAGCTGTAAGACTCTTCGGAGTCACGACCTTCAGATTAATTTAGCTAGTACATTCATGCATTTATCGAATTTACATTGTAAGACCTGTTTTTAGGTATGAAGTAGGCTTTATGAAGTCTTTTATAATACTCGTTAGGGGATTCTTGTCTTCCCTGTTTGACAATTAAAGCGGCAGTTAGACCTGTCTTTAATGTGTATCTTTAGTATGTAACTTTTAAATTAATTTAGTAATGCTTTGCTGAGGCTTCATAGCTCTCTTTGACATGGCGAGGTTGTCGCTCGATGAATTTATTGAATTTCTGATTAGAGGTTACTTTGATTAGGTAGATCTTGTCATCAACGGTGACATTTGGGAATCTCCTTAGATAGAATTCTGTATCTTTTAGATAAGCACTGGTGTAGTCAATACCACCAGGTTTGGGTTCGAAACGGGTTATGTTTTGAGCAATTTTATCTAGGTTCCTGTTGAAAGGACATCGCGAATATTAAGCGCTTGAAAGAGGGACAGGCTGAGGTGAAGAAGACCTTTTTAACTCTGTCACTCAGATCCTGTTCAGTCCGAGTGCGGACAGTGGGATCTATGCGGGACATATCTTGCGTCGGGGACATGCCTAATTTGAGCATTCCTGTGGAATCTGCTCTTTTTACCTTCCTCATGAGAGTTTGTATCTATAGGCAATTTTGGAGATGAGCTATAGTCAAGAGAATGTTCTAATTCCCTTTTAACCTTGTTGAGCTCTCTTTGTTTCTGCATCTATTCAAGATGGGTATTGTCAATTTGATCCCTGGCATCTTTTAATGCCTGTTGCATGTCTTGAAGACATTTTCTTTCACCTTCTATGAGTTGATATTCTGTTTTATCTAACTCTATCCTTTGGCGTGAAGGATTTGTTTTAGCTCTGCGTTTCCTTTTTGCAGTTTAGCTTGTTCAATCACTTGTGTTTTTAACTTGAGACTCAACTTAGTGTGGCCTTTTGCCATAACTAAGGACTTGTTTTGTCTCAATTAATGACTTCTTTGTCTCCTCATGTTGCTTTTTAAGGGTTTTATATTTGTTTGTTTTTCTGACTCATATTTCAGCTAAAGCTTTCTCTAGCAATTGGTCTTTGCAAATTTTTATTTTAGTTTAGTTTATTTATTTAAAAAAAATTCATATATAAAAAAATTCTTTATTTGTTTATCTTAATTGAACTTTAAATTCTAATTGTTTACAATTAGAGGTAGAGTTTTCTTGGTTAATTAACTCTATATTTGGGTGAAATTCAAAAACAGTAGGCGTTTTGGATTTCAGAGAACCTGATAGCTAATGTTTTAACAACAAAGGCTAAAGTATTCAATCTAAATGTAAAGCTACTTGGATTTGTAGTTAGCAGCTTAATTCTTTTGACTTGCATGCTTGTAGCATGTATCATAAAATCGAATTCCAAGTAATATTAAACGAAAATTTTCAATTAAATTTGGATTAAAGTTATCGAATATGTAGTTTACAACTTAATTATTTAATTTACCTGTATAATGAGACACATCCATTCACTATAGTAGGTATTGCAGTATCACAGGTTTCAAATGTTACAATTTAGCAAATCTCTGTGTGGGATTTCAGACAATTAAAGCTGAAAGACCCTATTCAATTAAACAAGTCAGTCATCATAGTGCATTATTAAACGTATTTGTTAATACAATCAGTCACCAGGGGTGATGTTACAAATTATATTTTAGCAGAGTTTAAATCTGTTTGCCAACATATGGAGCTATCACAAAACAAAAACCTTTATCAAATCATCCACCAGATGGAGATATCACAAAATGTTAAAATTTAACAGAGTCGGCCAACAGAGGGCACTATTGCAAATTTCGAACTTTTAATAAAGTTGAGCAACAGAGGGCGCTAATTTAAATTTTGGCATTTTACCTAAGTATCAGTAGAGGAAGTCAAGAGGAAGGACTTTTTATTTTAGCTCCGCCCACTGATATACCCCCCTGTCTTAACAGAGTTTGGCTCAGTGGGATTTTGGGCTCTAAGGAGCTCACTTCTAAGCTGTAAGAATTATAGCAGTTGAGTTCACTTTTCACACAACAGCAACTTCTGGGCGCGGCAGCCAGAAGTGATTTCTTCACACACACAAGTTTTTAGCACTTCTGAAAACATTCAACCCGCAACTAGCATAGCATTTGAGCTGATAGAGGTTTTCGGTCCTCATTTACACAGCAAAATACACTGTCCTTTGACAGACTGTTGCCACAGCAACTAATCTTGATACTACAAGGAGTACCTTTAAAGCCTCTCACTGTTAACACAGCTGTTTTCTGTTTAGGTAGCTAATCTAAATCAGGAAACACGAGGGTCTGAGAAAATTAAACATATTGCTGGAGCATCGCAGCCAATAGTAAATTTGACTCAGGATGATATCTAAATCCCTGGCACAGCGCAGCAGAATAGATTCATCAAACCGGTTAATTTAAGAAGTGTGCAAGACACTTATGCATGCAAATAAATCACAGAACTGGTACAACGCAGAATCTGTACACAAAACATTAACGCGCGGTGGCACTAAACAAATTTTTAATTCACAGATCTGGTACGACGCAGAATCTGTACACAAAACATTAATGCGCGGTTGCGCTAAACAAAAATTTTAATTCACAGATCTGGTACAACGCAGAATCTGAAGTCAAATGATTCCAACATGTACGATGCTGGAAGGCTCTTTATCATTCACGGATCTGATTACAATGCAGAATCCGAACAAGTAATTACATATTAAGCAGCGACATTTATAGTTCAGCGAAATTTTATGTTCACACACCATTTAAGGTATGTGCAGTCAAGAATATAAAGTTAAGTATCGCCTTAATCACTCGGTGGACAGCTACACGTCATTAAAACAGCTTGGATTTTAATTAATACAACTGATGTTTGTCTGTACACCTTAATTTAATGCAGAGAACTGTGGTTTTTAGGTGTCCTCACACAGACGGCACCATAAATACTAAGTTGTCTGTACACATTAATTTAATGCGGAGAACTGTGGTTTTTAGGTGGCCTCACACGGGCGCACCATTAATAAATGTAGGAGAAACACTACTTTGATAATCGTAATTAATCACTGGGATCAATTATACACTCGTAAAAGGGGCACCACCTCCGTTGTTTGATCTGTTTGAATAACCCGGAGGAAATTATTCAAATCTGGACTAAACAAGTTTAGTTTATAACAGTCCTAATCAATTTAAATTGACATATTCAATTTCATATTTCATAATTCATAATTCATAATTAAGTTCAATCTCATGTCTAAAGCAGCATTAAGTTCTTTTCACAGTTCCATGGTTCTCCACCTTTAAATCAAACTTGCACAGACAACGACATACAATTATATATGTTTATTAACTAATAGTTCAGGGTAAATAAATGAAATGGTAATTTGGACAAACAATAATAGAAAATAGAAAATAGAAAATGTGACTAATGTGCAGATGGTGAAATTGCGGGTCGGGTGAAAGTCTTTAAATATTACGAGAGTAATTTTAATTTCTAACGAGACCCTATTGGAATTTCTTTTAAGATCAAAAGATAGAAGATCAGGAGGTAGAAATCATAACCTAAGACACCAACTCAGATCTCACGTGTGTGAATTCATCTGTATGGAGATGTTCAGTCTGGGAGTCTGGGAGTCAGGACGTCCGGGCCTTGGTCTCCTCGGGTGCTCTTTGCTCGACTGCGTCTGCAGGGTCGGTCCAGTAACCCGAGGGAAGTTGTGGCTCGTCCGGTACTCAGCTGATGACACTCTTGGTCCACGGCCCAGCGGGATGTCCGCTTGAGATCGTTGGGGGTCAAAGCCGGTCTGGCTTGGCAACAATGTCTCTTTCGTTGGAAACCCTTTTCATGGTTTCTGAAGCAGTCAGTTTCTGCAACGTCTTAATAAAGATCTTCTTGGTTGAGTGGTGGTTGTCTTAAGGTTATTAAGTAACAGTCAACTTGCTTGACTTAAGAAAAACTGGAAGATGCACGCTGGTCTGGCGGATCTTCTCTGTATAGTTACTCAGTAGAGGATGAATTAAATTGGATTCACTTCCTCTGAATCAGGCGGTGATACTTAGCGTTATATATTAAACAAAATCAAAAACAAACAGAACTTCGTTCTGCTAAAGTTTAAAAGTAAAAATACTTAAAAGAATTGAGAGAAATCAACGTATGGTTGGTTTCTGTGGAGATCACTGTGTCGCAAAGTCAAAGTTAAAATAAAAGGTAAAACTTAAAAAGAAAAGAGAAGAGCGCTGGCAAGCGCCGGAGCGCGAGCTGAGGCCTGAGCATAAAGAGTAAGAGTGGTCAGAGAGAGTAAGAGAGAGAGAGAGAGAGGGAACATGTCTCTCTATTTTATTAGGCTCCCTGGGAGGGAGGAGTGATAGGTTCACGCCTTAGACCATATTGTAGCCTAAGTCTTAACTAACAAACTTAATTTAAAGAAACTATAGTTTTAATGTTTCAAGATTGTGTTTCACCTTTCCCAGAATTTCACCATGGCTTAATATGTGGATTATGCCTACGTGAAATAACATGGCAGAGTTGAAATCCTTAAAGTTCAGAAAGGGATAAAAATTTGATTACAAATAAACATGTGAATATGCAGTAGAACGGAGGACGAATACATATCTTTCCTGTTCAACATCAATACTTATTAACACAAACATGTTTAGAAACATTTAGTGGAAAATAAGAAGTCTTTAACAAAAAGTTCTCCTTGAAGTCTGATCCATCCAAGTCTCACCCTGTACCAGACACAGAACACAGAAAAGCATGTCGTAAATAAGGACTTGACAAAGGGGGGTAAGGAAAGTAACCAGATACCATCTCCCTGTTGAGGCAAGGCGAGATGGAAAACACTCTTGATTTACAATTGCAGATAGGTTAATCATGACATCTTTTGAAGAAACGGATCATCTTCCTGTTGGAGCTCTGAAAGTGGATTCCTGAGAGGACAGAGGGTCTGAAAATGGGGTACCTAGTGGTGTTAGTTCACCATCGGTTCATCATCGTAAATAGCTAAGACAGCGTTTGTCTTGAAGGTTTTATTGCAAGAACATCGTACTCCTTTAGCCAGATATGGTAACATGTCTTTATGTAACAAACACACACACACACACACACACACACACACACACACACACACACACACACACACACCCGCCCAGTAGTCAGAGTGTCTACATCAGCAAGGACACTATACAGACTTCACACACATATGCAACAAACAGAGGGTCTGCAAAATCAGGGACAATATACAGACATCGCAGACAGGTAGCCACGGGAAAGCGTATAACCCATGTAAATAGGGGTTTTTGAGGAGATGATTCAAACTAACAAACACATGTTGAAAACTGAGGCTAGCCGGTTCCCATCACATAACAATGCTGGAGACATACGACAGTGTGAACAATCTACCATTTGATCTATCTTACTGTGGGGATGACTGACCACCAGCACATGTTCTCTGAGCTTAACCCTTTTGGAGTGAAGGTGTCAAGCAGCTCCACAGCACATCCTCACCCCCACCCCCCTCACCACTTCCTCCAGCCATCCTCACACCTACACACACCCCCACACACACACCTAAGCCAGGCAGATCCCACGAGAGGGGGCTGAGGAGATCCTTTGAGGGACATCCCCTCCACAGCGCATCCTCAACCCCCACCTCCACCACTTCCCCCACACCTCACACCTCCACGCACACACACCTAAGCCAGGCAGGACACATGAAAGGGGGGCAGAGGGGGCCCTCTGAGACACACGCACACACTCACAGAAATGACCACCTGTTTTTCCATGAGGGGTCATAAATCATACACGCACGCTCATAAGTTTTGACAGATTTGTACATGCACGCGCATAGGGACACCCTTATTACTACTAATGATTGACACCGAGTGCACCTTTAATGTTGTGTATTTATTTTAAATGGACCATTACTTTCTTAGAAATACTCTTAGGGAATTATTGATTACTGGTTGTGAAGTGGGAGCGTTTATCTGGAGATAGTTAAACTCTGGCTCCGTTCTCTGATCATGGTTGCTGCTTGTAGGGAGGGGGAGCTGAGCATGGCCTTTGCCTGGATGAGTTTGTGAGTGAATGTGAGCAGAGCAGGTTCACTAAAGAAAGCTGTGTGTTATTTGTTAAAGACCTCCTTATATTCTGGACCTGACAGCAGTGTTAAACAATGCAGAGGCTGAGGGAAAACACATGGCTGTCACCAGTGAAGGCAGCTCATGGAGACAAGGATGTTGCTGTGCAGGATGTGTTAACCGTGCTACCTTTGACCAAGAAAATCAAAAAGAGAGGGGTGGGGCTTATGTGGTCTCACAGAATTAGAAGTTAAAACGGTAGTTGGCTTTGCGAGATCATGTGATCTCACGGCTTGAAGATGTGTCAGCTCTCCACTCTACTGGCTACAGTAATAATAATAATAATAATAATAATAATAATAATAATAATAATAATAATACATTTTATATAGCACCTTTCAAGGAACCCAAGGACACTTAACAATGACAAGAGACTTAACAGTAACTAAACAAAGAATAAATGGATAAACACAAGAAATACAATAAGATAAAGAGATAGGAAATTTGATTGATGGGGCTGGACCTAGAGCTGATAGGCCTTATTAAAAAGATGGGTTTTTAGGTCTTTTTTGAAGGTCTCCAGAGAAGTCTGTTTGTGGATTTCAGCTGGGAGAGTGTTCCAGAGAGTGGGGGCTGTCACAGGCTCTGTTGCAGAGGGTTTGTGTGAGGGATGGAGAGCTGGTGTGTGCCTGATGAGCGTAGGGTCCGAGATTGGGTATGGGGTGGAGGAGGTCAGACAGATATTGGGGGGCAAGGGAATGGAGGGATTTATAGGTCAGAAGGAGAATTTTGTAAGAGATGTGTGATTTGACGGGGAGCCAATGAAGGCGGATGAGAGTGGGGGTGATGTGTTGCCAGGGCTTGGTGCAGGTGAGGACCCTGGCAGCAGAGTTCTGCACATACTGGAGCATGTCCAGGGTCTTGGAAGGGAGCCCAGACAGGACTCCATTACAGTAGTCCAGGCGGGAGGTGATGAAGGCATGGATGAGGGTCTCAGCCACAGGTTTGGAGAGGGAGGGCCGGAGTCTGGAGATGTTTTTCAGATGATAAAAAGCTGATTTTGTTATGGATTTTATGTGTGATTGAAAGGATAGTGTGGAATCGAGGATGACACCCAGGTTGCGGACCTCCGTGGATGGGGAGATAGAGCAGCCGTCCACATTCAGAAGAAGATCTCCAACCTTCTGGAGCAGCGCCTTTGATGCCACAACCATGAGCTCTGTTTTATTGGTGTTAAGTTTAAGTAGATTTGATGTCATCCAGAGTTTGATATCCTGGAGGCAGTTGACGAGTGACTGTGGGGGTAGCTGGGTGGATGGTTTGGTGCAAAGATATAATTGAGTGTCATCAGCATAGGAGTGAAAGTTGAGACCGTGTTTGCGAATAATCTGACCAAGGGGGAGCATGTAGATGGTGAAGAGGAGGGGTCCAAGCACAGAGCCTTGAGGCACACCTTGGTTGACTGGAGCTGGGGTGGAACTGGAGTCTCCGATGGTGACAAACTGTTTTCTGTTTGTTAAATAGGACTGGAACCAGGAGAGTGCTGTACCAGTGAGGCCAAGGTAGTCAGATAGGCGGGTGAGGAGGATGGTGTGGGAGATTGTGTCAAAGGCTGCAGAGAGGTCCAGGAGGATCAGAATACTGATGTGGCCAGAATCGGCAGCGATGAGGAGGTCGTTGGTGATCTTGATGAGGGCAGTTTCTGTGCTATGGCGTGCCCTGAAACCAGACTGAAGGGGTTCATAAAGCTCATGGTTGGACATGTGCTGATGGAGTTGGGCGGCAACTGCTCTTTCCAGGATTTTGCTCAGGAAAGGAAGGTTGGAGATCGGCCGGTAGTTGTGTAAGTCATCTGGGTCCAGACCTGGCTTCTTAAGGATGGGGGTGACTGAAGCAATTTTGAAGATGGACGGAACCATGCCAGATTCTAGGGATAAATTGATTATGTTCATCATGAGGGGGCACAGGGCAAGCATGGAAGACTTCACCAGAGTTGTTGGCATGGGGTCCAGAGAGCAGGTGGAGGCTTTGGCCTGGGAGACCAACTTAGCAACAGAAATGGAGTCCAGAGGAGAGAAGGAGGAGAGAGAACACTGGGGCAGGCGAACAGATATCTGTGTCAGAGGTGCATATGGTATGGTGGTGGCAGATGCCAGGAGTTGCTGATGAATGGTAGCCACTTTTTCTTGGAAGAAGTCCAGGAACTTGAAGCAGAGGTCAGGGGCACTAGAAAGCTGGGGGACATCGAGAGGGCTAAGGAGCCGGTTAATGGTGGAGAATAACATTCTGGGGTTATTTTGCTGGTCTCCAATGAGGGTGGTGTAGTAGTCTGATTTGGCCTTAGAGAGAGCTTCTTTGTAAGACCTAACATGGTCTTTGTAGGCTTCATGGTGGACGGTGAGGCCAGATCTTTTATAGAGCCTCTCCAGGCGGCGACCAGTGGTCTTTAGGGTACGGAGTTCAGTGGTGAACCAGGGGGCTGAATGTGTAAAGGAAACAGTCCGGGTTTTAAGAGGGGCAAGGGAGTCAAGACCACAGGAGATAGCAGCATTATAGTGGGCCACCAGCCCATCCAGTGAGGTGTCGAGGGGATCAGAGGCCAGGTGGGTTTCCAGGATGTTGGTCAGGGCCAGTGTGTTCACTGTCTTGATGTTTCTGTATGCGATGTTACGACTTATGCGCTGCTTGGGCACAGGGACAGGAACAGTGAATAACACGGCATGGTGGTCAGAAACAGCGAGGTCCAGGCACTGTAGATGGGAGAGAGCTGTGCCAGTGGAGCACACCAGATCCAGTGTGTGGCCTTTAACATGGGTGGGACCTTTAACGTGCTGTGTGAAGTTGAAGCAGTCCAGGAGTGACAGGAATTCAGAGGCAAAGGGGCAGCTGGTGGAGTCCACATGGATGTTGAAATCACCAAGTAGGAGTGTAGATGCAGACGTGGAGCAGATGGAGGCGAGTAGCTCAGACAGCTCAGACAGGAAGGTGGTGGAGGCTTTTGGAGGGCGGTAGATGAGGACAACCTGTAGCTGTGTATGCCCAGCCAGAGAGAAGGCTGCACACTCAAATGAGGTGACATTCAGCACTGGAAGTTGTTTCACCAGGATGTCGGCTCGATGTATGACTGCCAGCCCACCACCTCGGCCCTTGGAGCGGGGCTTCTGTATGTAAACATAGCCTGGAGGAGTGGCTTGATTTAGAGTTAAGAAGTCCTGTTGATGCTGCCATGTCTCAGTTAGGCAAAGAAAGTCAATTTTCCTTTCTGTGATGATGTCATGGATGAGTAGTGCTTTGTTGTTTAGTGAACGAGGATTCAGCAGCATGAAAGCTGCAGTGTGGTTCACAGATGCTGATGCAGGGGATGTGGAGGAAACAGCACGATCAACACAAGCCAAGGGTCTCAGATTGCTCAGTGTGCGCACCTGTGGTTGGTTTTGATAATGTACTTTATATAAAACCCCACTTCAAAAAACCCAAACAATCCTGTAGGTGCTATAATGATGTTTATGTTTGTGTTGACATCAGCTGTTTTGTTGAGACTTTGCACGTGTCACGGGGGTGTGGTTAAGGTGCCGTGATTGAATGAATGACTATATATTCACCTATTCACCGCGCGGCCGCATGGAGAGGGGGTGAGTAGGGAGGACGTATTTTTTGTTGACCGCGCAAAATGAGCTGCAAACGATATTTTAACATCTTGCTTTGCCTCCCACTGTTTGATCTATTTTGAACGGAAACTGAAATAAATACGGACACAGTCAGAAACGTGGAAATGGCGTTGTCGTTTGTGCAGCGAGTCAACTATGCCATGCTCCCTAATTAGCCTCTCAGTGACTTCTTTCTTTGTTTGGAGTCACTATAAATCCCTTTGACTTAAGTAAACTTGAATTAAGAATAATATATTGGCGTCCCCCCGTTGCAATGACTTTTATATTGGTCACTTTTTTGATCTATATTGAGCCAGAACTATATCTCACAGAACCAGTTTGGATTATCTGGTGCTAATATGGTGTTAAAATGCAATATACAATATACAATACAGGAAATGGCATCTACGTAATTGAAAAAGTTCGGGGGAGGACCCCCAGACCCCCCAGGGTTTTATTTCCTTCATACATCCATGTCTCTGTGTGTTCTTCACAGTCCAACGTTGAACCTACACAGTTCTCGTGGATGCTGATCCTAACTACAAACTAACTTGAGTAGTCTGTCTAGTTAGTCTGTTTTAGGTTATATAATGTGCCATTTGTATAACATATAAACATGTCTAAAGTGCCCTAGAGAACACGCAGAGCTAAGTGCCCCCTTCAGTGGCGAGAACGCGCTGTATGTGCCCTTTTTTTCTTTTCGCCCCTGCCCTTCAAAAGGTCTGTGCACGCCACTGTACTCCAGCCTCACAGACACTGATTGCCAGATTGTTCTCCACTTGCTATGCAAGACTCTCCAGCACTTGTCCTCGGACTGATTCCTTATTCCCTACCCTGCCTGTCTCTGACCAACCTGTCTCAACTGATCTATGGTAAACTCACATGCCCTCTGTCCCTGGCTTTGAGATTTTCTGCTGATTCTCCAGTGCTGCTCCAGACATGCCTCCCTATGACTGTGTCATCAACCTGCAGCTCAACACCTCCACACATAAAGGTCGCCTGTATTCTTTGTCCGTACCAGAAAGGGAGGCGATGTAGAACTATTTTAATGACTCTCTGGCCACCGGAATCATCTGCCCCTCTTTTCCCCTGCCGGTGCAGGATTTTTCTTTGTAGAGAAGAAAGACATGTCACTGAGATCACGCATCAATTACAGGGGTCTCAATGAAGTCACAGTCAAGAATCGTTACCTACTCCCACTCATCTCCTCTGCCTGTAAGTTACTACAAGGGGCTACCATCTTCTCCATACTAGACCTGCGCAATGCCTGCCACTTGTCCTGGATTTGAGAGGGTGACGAGTGGAAGATAGCATTCAATAGGTGAAGCACTTTGGTTTCACCAATGTCCCGGTAAATGCCGTGCTGAGTGACATGTTAAACCAGCACGTGTTTGTTTACCTGGATGATATCTTAATCTTTTCCCATGACGAATGCGTCCACCACGTCCAGACTGTCCATCAAAGCCTCCTGGAGAAATCTCTATACATGAAGGCCGAAAAGTGTGAGGTCAACTCATCATCTGTCTCCTTCCTGGGATACATCTTGGGTCAGGGTAGTAGGCAGATGGACCCTGCCAAGGTGTAGCAGAACGAAGTTCTGTTTGTTTTTGATTTTGTTTAATATATATTGTTAAGTATCACCGCCTGATTCAGAGGAAGTGAATTCAATTTAATTCATCCTCTACTGAGTAACGATACAGAGAAGATCCGCCAGGCCAGCGTTTCATCCTCCAGTTTTTCTTAGTCAAGCAAGTTGACTTAGTTTTGAATTAGACCTTAAAGTACCCATCACCTGGTATTTATATCGCTTTCAGATGTTGAAAGGATCTTAAATCTACATTTTTGATAAAAAATATGCAGTATTCACTTCTATTTAGCCCTTTTTGTGTATTCACCTCGCTCTCGTGAGAGAAAGCGCGATCTCGAGTCCTCCGGCAGCCTGGGGCAGTGCTGAGCGGGGGTTAGAGAGGGGGCGGCAGGAGAGGTGCGGAAGAGGGGGCGGGCATGTCACTGTCCGCACAGCAACACAGCGTCCTTAGTAACAATCATGGCTGACGTGAACTATGGCATAAGACTGTTCATGTTTGAACCCGAACCCTTTTTGGAAGTGCTTGTTTGCTGCCGGTTCCATAGCGATAGCGCGCGCTAGAGAAACGTATATTATACTTTTTTTTCAGTGTGAGAAATAAAATGTATGACGGTAGCGCGTGACAAAAAAACTGAAGAGTGACTGTCAAGCCCACGGTCAAGCTCAAGGCATGAGACTTGAGAGCCGTATAATATATAACAATCGATCGAAAAATATCAAAAGACTATTTCTAACCACTCTCGTTTATAAAAATCTGACAGTCAAAATGACAAACATTAACAAAGTCTAACACAACCTGCTCACATGTGATGACAAAGTTATGCAGCTAACGTTAACTCACCACAAGCTGTGCTGTAGTCGGGTCCCGTATGCTTGGAACAACTCCTTTTTCTAGCCGAAGCTTCTTCGCTAATCCAGCATTATACTGTCCCAAGTTTATAAATGAGTCCGGGGAAAAGTGTTTGCCGCAGACAAACAGATAGCCCCCTGGAGCAACAGGAACATTGCCGTTGAAAATATATGTAATCCACCTGTTCCTCAAATCACTGTCGCCAGATGGGAGGACAAAAAGTTTTTTGTCTTGGTCTTGACAGCCAATAACTTAACAGCTATGTCTGCTGTACGCAGCTCTCGTTTCCTTCGACATGTTTAAGTGAAGCCGGATAGAAAAATAGCGGAGTCGCTTCCTTCTCTCCAGATAATAGTGGGAGCGGTTTCCCCACCTGGCCCCTCCCAGTCTGCTTCTTGACGTCAAGAAGCAGACCAATCTGAATTCACGTTTTTCGTCCTGCTTGTGAACTGAGGGGGGAGGAGGCGAGAGTGACTTTCTTTGCCATAAAAAAATGTCAGCCATTGTCAGTGACAGAGAGGATTGAGGCATACATGAAATTACCTGAAAAAAATGGATTTTCAGGTGATGGATCCTTTAAGAACCACCACTCGAAGAAGCGAAGATCTTTATTAAGACGTTGCAGAAATTGGCTGCTTCAGAAACCGTGCAAACAATTTCCAACGAAAGAGACATTGGTACCAGACTGGCTCTGCCCCCCAACACTCTCAAGCAGACATCCCGCTGGGCCGTGGACCAAGAGTGTCATCAGCTGAGTACCGGACAAGCTGCGACTTCCCTTGGGTTACTGGACCAACACTGCAGACCGCAGTCGAGCTAAGAGCACCCAAGGAGACCAAGGCCCGGACGTCCTGACTCCCAGACTCCCAGACTCCCAGGCTGAACATCTCCATACAGCTGGATTCACACACGTGAGACATTAGTTGGTGTCTTAGGTTCTGATCTATATCTTTTGATCTTAAGAGAAATTCCGTTAGGGTCTCGTTAGTATTAAAATTACTCTCGTAATATTTATTACTCATGATAAACTGAACTTGTTTAGTCCATATTTGATTCATTTCCTCCGGATTATTCAAATAGATCAAACAACGGAGGTGGTGCCCCTTTTACGAGTGTATAATTGATCCCAGTGATTAATTACGTTTACTAAAGTAGTGTTTCTCCTACAGGAAAATGCCTAGAGAAGGCAATTTTTATTGTGTCTTCCCCCAAAAATGACACTACTGCCATATCTCAGGAAGTAATAAAGATAGAGACACACAACTGGCACCATATGATGCGCAATGTCCATATTTATATTCAACTTTCTTTGACATTATAGGGCTAGATCTATTATTTTTGCCGTTATTTAAGAAACAACGATATTTGTATGTCTGTTGTTAGTTGGAAACTTCAGAGGCTCGGTGGACCCCTTAGATATCAATAGAATTGAATAAAATTTCTCCTGGAAGTTTCATTTAGTTCGTGTAAAGGTACAGATTGATTTTCAAAAAAAAATTAAAAAGTGGGGCAAATGATGCACCCTACTCTATATTTATCTTTTGTAAAGTAGATATTTTTTCAGAAATGTTTCTTTATTTTAAGAGGCAAATTTCTCAAAAGCTCTCTGTAGCCCGGATTTTACTTGAAATGAGTAAAGAACATTTATTTACGATAAACCACTTATTTAAAATGACAATATTGATGAAATATAGATTTGTATTTTATTTAATTTCACAGTCATTTGTTGGCTACATACAGGTGTTGATATAACTTCTTGGGTCCTTCAATATACTGTATATGGCATTCGTATAGTAATGCGAGTTAGTTGTTACAGTGGTCTGGACCTTTGCTTAAAGAATTTTTTTCTTCTGACAGTTAATTTCAATTTCCATTTAGCTGAAAGTGACATTAAGAATACCTTTCCAAAAATTCTAGCTCACAACCCTCCAAGACTCTGGTAAGTCACCAGTCGTTCATGATGGTGTTTATGTAAACAGACATGTTTGTACATTTTCAATATGTCATCTAAGAACGTTGGGTTACATTGTAACCTTGGTTCTCTGAGTGAAGAGACTATCTCTCTACTCCGTTACATATTCCATATGTACGGGATATGATCCCCGCTGCTTGTCAGGGTACGTGGATAACTCTTTAAGACACACCGGCTTGCCCGGCCACGCCCTATTGCGTAGCTATAAAGCACCCGCGCCGGAAACGTGTCTCTGAGCGGCCTAAGGACTGGAGAGATTCCATATGTACGGGATGACCTTTAAGACACCCCGTGAAGAGACGGTGCAGCCCACAATCCCACACCATAACGTGTAACAAACAAACTATTTACAAATGTACACTATATACAACTCACAGAAGTAGGCCCCGCAAGGCGCAAGGGCCATTCATGGGAGGAAGGGCTGCCTGGGAAGCGGCAGAGCATATGGAAGCGAGGGAGGCCCCCCGCCACAAAGCCCATGAGGCGGCCACGCCCCGAGTGGAATGTGCCCGGACCCCAGATGGGACAGGCACACCCGATAGTATGTAGGCCTGCTGAATGGTGTCTACAACCCAGTGTGACAGCCTGGATTTTGACAGAGGCCTGCCCAACCACCGAGCGTCGTAGCACACGAAGAGCTGGTCCGACCTCCGGACAGCCTGAGTGCGCCGAATGTACTCGGCCAAGGCCCTGACCGGGCACAGTGCAGTGCGGCCCTGCTCAACCTCTTCGCCAGCACTGGGAGAGGAGAGAGACCTGAGCTTGACTGACTGAGACAGGTGGAACTCGGTCAGGATCTTAGGCAGGAAGGCCGGGTTGGGGCGGAGAACCACACTCGAGCCATCCGGGGAGAACCGACAGCAGTCACCATGCACCGACAAGGCATGGATTTCACTCACCCTTCTGGCCGAGGTGATCGCCAGCAGAAAGGCGGTCTTCAAGGAAAGCCACTTCAAGTCAGCACCTCCAAGGGGCTCGAAGGGGGAGCGCTGAAGGGCCCCAAGGACGACATCCAAGTCCCAGGGGGGAACTGCAGGACCAGTGGTACGCACCGTGAGTCGCTGGGCCCCCCGAAGGAACCGGGAAATGAGGAAACTGTCCTCGGTACTCAGTGCAAACTCACCGATACGCACTGCCTTGATTGCTGCCACCAACCCACGCAGTGTTACAGCAGCTTTCTGTGCCTCTAGCTGGGACTGCAAGAACCGCAGGATCTCCTGAGCCGGAGCCAAGTACGGGTCCAGCTGCTGAGACTCACACCAGGTCGTAAACACCTGCCACCGGTATGAATAAGCAGCCCTCGTGGATGGTGCCCGGGCATGCTGCATCGTCGCCACCACAGGCCCTGCTAACCCTAAGGCCAGGAGCCTTTCCCTCTCAGGGGCCAAGCCATCAGCCTGAGCCCCGCTGGGAAAGGGTGAAACAGGGCTCCGTTCGCCTGAGAGAGCAGGTCCCTCCGGTGCGGGAGCTCCCATGGCGGACCGTCCAGCAGAGGTGGGATCGCCGAGAACCACGGCATGTGGGGCCACCGAGGTGCCACCAGAATAAGCCGTGCATGCTCCACCAGAACTCTTCGGAGAAGTGACTGCAGAAGCATGAAGGGAGGAAAGGTGTAGAGCAGAACCCGGGGCCATGGATGAGCCAGCGCATCCCGACCCAAGGGGGGATCGTCAATCCTCAGGGAGAAGAAGAGTGGGCAGTGTGTCGACTCCCTGGACGCGAACAGGTCGACCTCCACCCTGCCGAAGCGGCGCCATATCTCGGAGACCACCTGGGGGTGGAGTTTCCACTCTCCCGGCCGGGGCCCTCCTCTCGACATGATGTCTGCTGCAACATTGAGTGTCCCTGGTACATGTACGGCCCTGAGTGAGAGGAAGAGCGGGTGGGCCCACTGCCACAGAGTGGTTGCCAGCTTGCACAGGGCAGGGGAGCCCAGACCCCCCTGCCTGTTGATGTAAGCGGCCGTCACTGTACTGTCTGTGCGGACAATGACATGATAACCCCTCAGCCTCGGCAGGAAATGACGCAGAGTGAGGAGAACTGCCCTCAGCTCTAGGACATTTATGTGCTGGCACAGCCACCGGCCGGTCCAGACACCGCTGACGCCATGGCCTTCGTGTACGGCGCCCCACCCTGAGGGGGATGCGTCCGTGTACACCAGCTGGTGATAGACCACTGGACCCAGAGCCCGGCCTCCCTTGATGTTTCCTGGGACATTCCACCACCGGAGGGCCGTGTGGAGCCTCCAAGAGACTGCTATCGTGGTTTTGTGGGACCTCTGAGGGCACAAACCCAAGCGCAGCAGGCATCTCTGCACAGGTCACATGTGTAATAGGGCGAGGGGAACCACCTGCACCATGGCTGCCATCAGGCCCATGAGGCGAAGGCAGAGTCCCCAACTGACCCGAGCATTGCACCGGAAAAGGGCAAGGCAAGTTCTGAAAGCCTGCTGCCTCTCCAGGGTCAATGTAAGCATCGCCCGCCTCGAGTCCAGGACCATCCCCAGGAAGGTCGTCACCTGGGAAGGCTGGAGCCTGCTCTTCTTGCAGTTCAGGCGCAGACCCAGGCGCTGAACGTGCTCGAGCAGCAGGGCTACCTAGTGGCGGCACTGCTCCTCTGAGACTGCACAGACCAGCCAGTCGTCAGATAGTTCAGGATTCTGACCCCTCTCTGTCTCATGGGAGAGAGGGCCGCATCCATGCAGCGAGTGAAGGTTCGGGGTGCCAGAGAAATACCGAACGGCAGCACCAGAAACTCGTACACCCTGCCAGTGAAGCCGAATCGCAGGAACCGCCAGTGACCCCTCCACATGGGTATCTGAAAATACGCACCTTTGAGGTCTATAGTGGCGAACCAGTCTCCTGCAGTGATCGCCTGTCTCACCCTGGGGACTGTCAGGAGCCGGCATCGCAGGGGCCGGAGGTGTCTGTTGAGCCTCCTGAGGTCCAGAATCGGGTGAAGACCCCCGTCCCTCTTTGGGGTCAGGAAGTAGCGGGAGAAAAACCCCGCCTGGTGATCCCCAGCAGCCACCTCCCTTATTGCCCCCTTCTCCAGTAGAGTGGACAGCTCTGCCTCCAGGACTGCTCTCTGTTGAGGATCGCTCACGGTTGTAAAGGTGGGCGTCCGTGTTACAGGTGGTCGACTCGCGAATTGTATACGGTATCCGTGGGTCATGGTTGAAACCACCTACGGATCCGCTCTCAAGGCCAACCAGGCCGTCTCGCGGAGGCAGACGGAGACTGGAGGGCCCGGTAATTGTCAGAGGGGCTGACGGCGCTTGGAGGACCCTGCGGCCTTAGCAGGTGGTCCTCCCCTTCTGCCCTGTCGGCGGTACCTACGCCGTCGGGTTGCCTCTAGCTGGAGTCTAAGGTCCCCCTGACCCCATGTCGAGGCCTCTGGAGTCGCCTGAGACCGGGATGGCACTTACCCCTTAGAGCCTGTGGCCCGCCTGGCAAAGCCCCCTGAGACCTCCTTTGCACAGCGACGGCTCTCCTGCACCTGCTGTATTAAGGCGGTAGCAAGAGGCCCGAACATAGCTGTGGGTTCTACTGGGACTCTGAGCAGGCAGTCTCTATCCTTCTGTTGAAGCTGGGATTGAGACAGCCACAGGTGTCGCCTGGCCACCCAAAAGGAGGCCAAGGCACTGCCTGCTGCCTCAGCCTGCTCCTTCATCACTGAGGAGAGGCATGAGGAGGTCGTCTGCAGCTCCTCACCCACACTAGTGTCATCCTGAACCTGACGAGGCAAGTCACAGAGGTAAAGGGACAGAATGGCCCCGGTATTGGCCAGCCGGGTCTGCACTGCCATCGCCTTGTGTAGTTTAGCGAGCAGACCATCCATGACCCTGCAGTTTTTACTAGAGTAGGTAGCATCGCCGAGGATGGAGCTGGAGGGTGAAACTAGTGGAGTGAGGGTTCGGTCCACTGGGGGAAGTGGCCCACAAGCGATCTGATCCCTGTCGTGTATGTTGGAAAACCGGCGACATGCCGCAGACCACTTGTGGGCGGCAGCTGGAGAGTGGAACTGCTGGCGCAGCAGCTCTTTAAAGTCAGGTAGGAGGGGCACCTGGATAGGTGCAGGGCTCGCCTCCGTATCCTCCCCAAACCTAGAGGATGTGGCCCATGGGTTCTCAGGGAGGGCGACGCCCAGAGCCCTGGAAGCCTTGTTAATCACCTCCTCGAACCGGCGGGCTGACTCCCCCCTTGTTGCCTGGCCTACTGTCTGCTGTGCACAGGAGAGGTCATTATCGTCAGGTAAGTGGAGGCCGGACTACCAGGGGTTGAAGAGGAGGCAATGGAGCCTGCCAGGCTCCTGAATGCCCACTCCTCTCCTCTGAGGCTACAGCCATTCTCCAAGCTTTCTGCCTCGGCCCTTCAGAGACATGAGAGCCTGCACGTTTTGCCACAAAAAAACAGCAACGAGCCTCCCTAGTGCGTGCAGGAAAAATAAAACAGTCCATACAAGACTGAGGATTTTCCCTAGACACCAGAGCATGCTCATGTCCCAAGCATAGCACGCAGCTATCATGCCCATCCTCTAGGGGCATAGCCACCCCACAACCCACACAGCAATGTCCCTCCTAGGATGCCATACTGCCGGGAACCCGGAAGTACTCCGCCACTTCCTGTTTACAACCAGTAGCTCACAGCTAACTCTTAAGTCTTATAATTTGTGTGCTTCCTGTGTATACATATATATATATATATATATATATATATATATATATATATATATATATATATATATATATATATATATATACATATATATATATACATATATATATATATATATATATATATATATATACATATATATATATATATATATATATATATATACATATATATATATTTGGGGGGTATACTGCGTGCCGGCCGCTGCTTCGTTATGTGGGGAGGAGTGGGAGTGCTTGAACTGGGAGAGACGGGGAGATGTTCGCCGCCGAACGGGTCAGCCCGCGAGCAGTACCCGGGAGCGGACACCGCTGATCCGGGTGCCGGTTCTCAGCGCGGACCCCACCGCGCGCGTCAGCTCACGAACCGCGAGCAATACGGCGGTGAGAGTGCACTAGTTAGCCCCGGTCGGCACTTAGCGCGTATCTGCCAAGCGCGTTAGCCCGCGAGCCGCGAGCAATACGCCGGTGAGATAGCACTGGTCAGCCCCGGTCAGCACTCAGCGTGTATCCGCCAAGCGCGTTAGCCCACGAACCGCGAGCAATACGCTGGGTATAACACACACAGACACCACTGCTGGGAGCCAGAGACCTCCGGCTCGACCAGGCAGGATGATGAGTTGCCAACACGGTCAGAGAGAGCCTACAGTATAGCAGTCCAGGGAGGCTGCCAACGACAGACGCACCAACTTACTAAGGTAAGCGGACTGGAGCTGTACACCTTCTTTCTCTTGCTTTTTCTTCTTCTTTTCTTTTCTTCTTTAACACGGATTGTGAAACCTTGAACCCTGACACACGAGTGGAGATCAAACAATCAGTGATTCCACGCCGGCGCGGGTGCTTTATAGCTACGCAATAGGGCGTGGCCGGGCAAGCCGGTGTGTCTTAAAGAGTTATCCACGTACCCTGACAAGCAGCGGGGATCATATCCCTTACATATGGAATATGTAACGGAGTAGAGAGATAGTCTTGACACAATAGAGAACAGTGCTTCATCACCTGGCCACTAGCAGTGCTTTATCAATAATAACATGCAAGCTACCTGGCCAAGAGTGACTACTGTTTTCATAATGTTTAACTACAAAAACACAGTCCAGTTTTGGTTGTACAAAGTTGTTGCAGAGTGATATTTGTTTGCTTATAAATTACTTTTGGCTGAGTGACAGCTTAAGACAGTTATTGGTCAAAGTTGAGGCCTTTGGTGAGCATCTGTGGCCCTAGCTTTTGCTGTGTATCCTGCAACATTAGCACTAGTCGGCTCTTGCTGGCAGTTTTTGTTGGCTGGCTGAGCGTGGTAAATTTGCGGTGGAGTCCATCGGTGAGAGAAATTACTCTGATTGGCTGTTCAGGTAAGCAAATTAGTACACCAAAAGAGAAACATAAGAAGAAAGGGAAAGCACCCTGTGTGTGTTGCTATAGTATTTCACCCATTTAGTGCGGTTTCTCCTTATGTTTTCAATCTCTTCAACTATGGAGTAAGATAGCTATCAAAAAGATGTGTGCATGATTTTAACCATTCGTATTCGTAATGTTAAACATTTGTATGTCAAATCAAATTGTTGTAGACAAAATTCTGCTGTCATGCATGTGAATCTAATCTAATTAATAATCTAATCTCTAATTTTTACGACTACAAAGTCTTCCCTGTGAACCCTGAGTTACAAGTGTTTCGTTATAATAGAATAGAATATAATTACTTTATTGATCCCAGACTGGGAAATTATTTTGTCACAGCAGTTGTCACATACTTACCTATAGGCCCAAACATACAAGCATAAATTAGTTTTTATTCTGTAATAGTTTTGATAATATGTGTATGGCTAAATGTTAAAATTATATTCTTAGTCTTAACATGATCATGTTTCATGTTGTGGTCCTGGGGGTGGCCACTTCAGAAGTGAGCCAGCTGCTGGGTCATAGCAACGGACCATAGCAAACCTCTTAGTGCTACCACGAAGGTAAGCTAATGGCTGAATCGGAATTTGTAAGCAAACTCACGGGAATCAATAATACAGCCAGTCGCACTAAAATGAAAATCATGAGATGTCTGTCATCAGATGAATGATATGGAAAAGAAAAGTTAAACATGACCACTAAGCTTTTACACTTGGCTTTGGCGCATGCGCGTTTGGAGGAATCGCGGTTCGATTGCTTTTCCCTGTGACCTGCCTGTGACCTACGTGACATCATTTCAGCACTTTTCTACTTGTACCCACAAACTTGTATTTGTGTTCACAGGGAAGACTTCGTAGTCGTAAAAATTAGAGTTGTACTCACAAGACTTTAGACTCACAGATTTTAGATTCATACTCACATAAAAACAATCCTAACCCGAACAATTTCTCAGACTCACGTGCATGACAGCAGAATTTTGTCTACAACAATTTGATTTGACACACAAATGTTTAACATTACATTACGTTCTTAGTGAGAGGGATGATGAAATGATAGGAAAATGCTGCTTTATCTCAGAAAAAGTGTTTAGCAATTAAGCTGTTGCTATGATATAGTTTTTTGTGGTTTGTTCAAGTGCAGCTTTTTGGCCAAGTTGTTGTTCTTTGATGTTGGTTTGTCATGTCTGGTTCCTTTCAAAAAGCAAATGTGTTAGACCCAAAAATTGTGCTACCACTTTTGTGTTTATTCAATTTAAATTGCAAGGCTGTCAGGACTGGTGACCCGAACCCAAACACAGGCCAGAGGTAAGCGTGATTAATGGTGAATTTATTAGAGGTACACAAAAACAGGTCGTGGTGAGAGTTGCCAGAGCTTCTGATGAGTCTGAGTGTGGGAATGGGGTCCGGGCTCCAGAGCTCTCGGTCTTGGCAGTGCTGGTGGGCCGAACTGGGTCCAGGCCGAGGGCGAGACGGTCTGAGGTGAAAACAGGGAAAAACGAGTTAGACACAGGTATTCTCATACGAGTTAGATTCAAGATTGGCTGGCGTGTCGCATACGAGTTGATTTGACGATCCGGCGGGGGCTGGAAGGTCGGTCTGGTCTTTATAGGAGAGTTGATTGTGAGATGAGGAACCAGAGTGCAGGAGTGGTGAGATGAGTTGCAGGTGTGTTGGCCGGAGTTGCAGTGACCACGCCCACCAGTGATTTCTAGAGCATGTGAGACACACAGACGGACACCAAAACAAAAACACACCAAGCACACTAAAAGGAGCAAAAGAACGCAAAAAACTACATTCACCCACACACATTCATGCAGCTGCCAGATCACGGCCGGCGGGTTGTGACATAGGCAGTCATTTCCTTTGATTTCTAGGGCTCAATAATAAACCTACAAAACTGGAGACAATATGACAGTCACATCATTCTATTTTTCATATGTATTGTGAAGAAACATGATACATTTTGGCATCAGGTGAAATGTTTGTCATGGGAGCAGTTGCACCCTCGATTGTTTCAGGTGGAAACTTCCGCCCACACCTCAGATGCAATCTGGATTACTCCATGTCTTGATTGCTGCTGAATTTTATTTGTATTTTACATATTTGTGTTTTGTTGCTGCACCAACCTTGAGACCCTTAATACAGATATGAAAGACAACAGATATAAGGTTAATTTGATTAAAAAAAAAATACAATCCACATACAGAAGTTCAACGAAAGATTTGTGCGCTTCAGAGTGCCATGAATCTGGGTATTTTGAGAGCGTCTATCCCCAGTAGTCTCAACTCATTTAATGCACATCATTTGGCACAATAGCACACACCAGCCACATATACATATACAAGTACCAGTCATGGTGCAGTCATTAGGGTATGCAAACCAGGGGAGGGAGAAAGAAGTAAAATTGCTGCTTTTTTTGGAGAGTTGACAAGTGTAGATGATTGGGAGTTGGGAGTAAGACAATAACCTATCATGGTGCCATCTGCTACACAAGATCAAGCCCTGGTATAAAGAAGTTTACTAGAATGTATTTGCTCAGAGCAAATTTCATTGAAGTAATCACTTAAACTTTCCAACATCATCAATCTAATTCATTAAAGCTGCATGTGGATACATTTATGTGACAGCATTGGAGTCCAAGACAAATTTCCTTCCAAGGACAATAAAGTGTATCTTATCTTATCTTATCTTACATACAGCAATACCTGGATAGCTAGTAGAGAAAAAAGTAGCATAAAAGGAGCCTTTAAACCAGGGGTCTCAAACTGCCATTCGAGACAGCGGATAATTTTTAAATACAATGTCAGAGTAATTTCAGTCAGTCGTTGGACGTGATGTCCAAGAAGGAGCTATTTGAAGACCTGCAGGCGACAGGCTCCACACCTCCAACTTCCCAGTCATCTAATCCTCTCTTTGAGTTTATATCCGACATATTGCCATATAGGCCCTTTTGCTTTTCAGTTTCACAACAAATCATCTGCCATCACTCTGTCAGTCAGCTCTCCTAACTCTCTTCAGGCTAAACGGAAAAAGTAACCCCTGTTACTATGTGGTGGGTCTCTCATCCTGGCCTAACTGCTGAACAAATTAGACAGCTCCGGCAGTTTGTAACTGCAGCGACAGTTGTCGGACCATTGATTGTTTAGTAAGTTAAATGAAGGTGGGGGCGCAGGGCAAGCAATGTAATTGGTGTAACACCTGGAACACTGACTATGCAACAAGCCTAGTGCGAAGTTTGTATAAGTAGTTTATCAGGAAAAAAAGATTTTCGCTGTTAAAAACTAAGGTGCATACAGATGTATACTTCTCTTTGCATTTTTGTGTTAAATATGAAGAAAATATGAGCAGAAGTGCTGCCAGGTGTCAGCAAGAAATAAAGTACAAACATATTTCATTTGTTAGTTCAGTGCAAGGACTCAATAGGTTATTTAAGAGTAGGACAAAAGATGTGCTATAACTATAAAAAACTTGTAATAATGGACATAAAAAAAAAAAAAATCAGCAATATTGCACTTTCTTGTAGTGCTTGAATGCTGTAGTGGCCCTCCTACGAGATGACAATTCCAACAGTGGTCCCAAGCTAATTTTGGGCCTCTTTATCTCAATACTACCACTCATGGTTAGACAGCTAATAGTAACACAATACCGTATGTACTGTATTCATGATTGTGGAGCCTGGTCACCAGTTTCCAGGAAATGTCAAATAGATTTAAACTACTGCACTGTTGCAGGTTCAAAGGTTAACTTAAACAACACAATTCAGTCAACAGCTCATGTACCCTATCTGAAGTGGGTGCATGCTAAGGCTTTAAGCTTTAAAAAGGGTGTAAATAACATCTTTTCAAATAAATTTCTAATCAGAGGGGTTGTGATGACTTGGATCACACCAGAAAAGCTGCATGGAGTAATTTTTCACTATTTTCTTTTACATTTTAAAACAAGTCCCCATCTACTTTAGTTGTTTAGGAGAATGCTGAAACACTGTTTTGCTGTGAAGCTCCAGAAATGATTTGTGGACTACTAAACTTAACATGACATATTAGTAATGTGTTTTCCTGCTTTTTCTGCTGCCCAATTAATTCAGTTTTAAATTTGCCATTTAATTATTTTCAGAAATAACCACGACATTCAAAAGGAACACTGGTAGCAACTATATTGCAGACATATAGTTAGGATTTTTTTGGCAATACATTGTGGTTGCATTCGCCAAAAAAACATGTACCACAAAATAACCTTGAAGCAAAAAAGAAACAAGACATTTGGTCATATACTGTATACACTTTATCTAACAAGCAGTCTTTGGTTGAGTAAATAGTTGTCAGCTTGCAATCCATGTTTACTAGGTAGCAGCCAACAGATTCATCTTGTAGAGGCTAACACACATAATTAACCTTAATTGACTACAGCTGATAAAAAATTTACAAATGAGAGATTACTTACAGCTTTCCTTCTGCCTTTGATCTTATGGGAGACAGAGAGCACAGTGATCTTTTATGTCTTTTAAAGGGGGTCATTGCAATTTAGATCATACACCACATCCTGCATGATTAAACTGAATCCAGAGTTCAGATATGAATTTTTACCAAGTTGGTAACACTTTATAATAACCATCATTAATAAACATTAAATGTATAATCAATTAAACTTTGGTTAATTATTATTTCACTGTTAACAATTAGGTTTACTGTAGTTTAATTTTTACTATACAATAACCATCATTAATTAATAGTACATTTAAAGCGTTACCACCACATTTACGAGAAAGTGTGAATATATCAACAAAGTGTCCCTTGTGTTTATGTCTCCTATACAAAAGCCAGGAAATGTTTAATGACAACATTAAATAGACATAAACATAACCAGCATGCATTTTGGCAAGAGAATAGCAAATCATATTCATATGTGCATACTAAAATGGATATTAATGCCAGACATAAGCCCAGTCCCCTCAAATAGCATAGGTGGCACACACAGTATTAATGCCAGGTGTAAAGAGCACCCTTGTTCATTTCTAATTGCATCTCCAATGCTACAATAATGTATGATGAAGGCGAGCCAGCAGCCTGTTAACTTCTGGTAATGGCTTCCTTACTTCCCACAAACCCCTGCTGGTCTCCCAGGGATACGCATGACGTATTAGCAATGATGAAGCGGTGGCAGATGGGCAAGCTCCCTGTCCATGCCCACTTGCATTATTTGTGTCACAGGCCGGTGAGGCGAAATATCATTATCTGCTAAGTGGCTTCTTCTCCCAGGGTGTGGAGCCAGTCTCTACTCTGAGAAGGAGATAAAGAGAGAGTGAAGGAAAACATGGGCAGAGTGAGGGATGAAAGGAGAAGAAAAGGAGAGGAGATGTCTGCCTGTGGCTCGGGTAATCAATTGGAGTGCAGCCCGTGCCCTGTTGTCTGCACACCCCTGAGCCTTGGGAGGTTGTTGTCTTTAGGCTGTCGTTTTTCTCAAAGCTACCATCCATTTAAAGTTGCACTGAATTAAAGGCTTGTGATTTATTTGAAGGGGTCCATCTTACACCTTCACACCGTGATGCAATGTAGCCATTCATTTCCAGGAATCAATTATCTGAAATGTCTAATTAATACATGTCTGAATTAATCAGAGGGAGATCGGTCATCAGAGCCCTCACAGAGTCAGATATGACTAGATAGATAGATAGATAGATAGATAGATAGATAGATAGATAGATAGATAGATAGATAGATAGATAGATAGATAGATAGACACCTTTCTGCAGCACAAATGAAAACATACAATGTCCTGCTGTATTTGCCACATGCTATCAAGAATTGGCTGGGTGTCTTCCAGCAAATATGTCCAAGCATAAAATGCACAGGAACCACGAAAAGGATGGAGAAGCAACTCTGATAAAAAAAAATATGCCATATTCTGATAAAGGCTGTAGCCAGGCTACAACTGAAAAACACAAGAAATGTTGTAAGGCTCTTCAGCAGGGTGCTCGAAAACAAGCCCAAATAAACCGTGTTCATCAGTGTCCATTTTGACCGTCTAATATCAACAGATGGATGACTACACCTTTAAGTGGCCTCAAGACTCTTCTTTTGAGATGAGTCATTTCACATTTTTTGTTATCAACAGCTACATTATGCAGCACTCAGCCTGTTCAAGGCAATGGAGAGATAAGTGGGTGGGCTCATTCTTTTTGGTTTTGAACGTTTCATCACCCATTAGCATTAAAAAGCTTAAAATGTATGTCTATTTTTTCACAAATCTTGCCTCATGTCCCTTTAAAGGTGTCTGTATGATTATCTTCGTCAGCTGTTTCCCTTGCTTCCAATCTTTGTGCTAAGCTAGGCTAAACACTTCCCAAAGGCAGTACTGATAACAGCCCATCCTCAACAGAAAAACAACCATATAGGTCAACTGTGAAAGCAGCTTATTTCGACCATTTAAGTGTCACAGGACTTTGACCCAGAAGAGGTTGTTCATGTCCAGTTCATAACCAAAAGTAAGCAGAAAGTAATTTAAATTAACATAGTTATGTTACATACATAAAACATAACTGGACCAAGTAGTTTTCTTGCCTAAACCCAACCAAACTGCAACCGTAGTTGCAACAAACTGCAGTGAAGCTCCTGTACATCTGTCACTGATAAAGCTCATTTGTGTGTGTTTGTGTGTGTGTGTGTTGTTCCTGTGTGTTTTCTTTAACACCCTAAAACTTACAAACTACTTTGCTTCTGTTATTTTCTGTAATTTACACTTCTCTTTATTCCTTGTCCTCATGGATTTGAGTCAAACGACAACAAACAATATTTTCTAGTCACTTTGACACATTTTCATCACTTTTCTATGCTTAATGCACAGACAGGTTGAACGGTCTTGAGTACAAACCTGTGTGATGTGTGAACACGATGGCATGTATGACAATCACAAAAGAATGGCAATTTGTTGCATGATCAGTCTTATATTCAAAATAACTTTGGCTCATGGGAGCAAATACTGATGTAATTGTCTGGAACATTTAATGTGATAAATGATGTCCTTAGTCTCGCTTCAGAGTTGAGCCAACGTGTAAATCTGGCCTTGAGGAAAGCAAAATGGAGAAGTTTTCCTGAACCAAATCACCAAATGACCTGAGGGATGGAAGTAATTTTGTGCCTGATGTGAGCTGCTTTGCTGTATTGTCACTGATGTACTTCTTTCAGGCAAAGGTTCACTGATGGCAACTTAGATGGGAAATCATATTTTTTTTTCCATAATACACCTAATGTACTCTTAAGATGCAAAATTACATTGAAAGGGTTCTAAGATCCAAGGTTCACTTAAAACTTGGGTAGGTAATTCTGTTCAAAAGCATTTTCTATCATATTTGTACAACATTTCTTAACATCTTGAAAGCATTGAAAATATTAAATAATTTGAAAAGAAAATGAAAAAAAATCATCTCTGACAGGGCTGTAAAAACTTTATTATAGTTTTTGTTGACTTGTTGCAGGAATTCAACTTTCTGCATAAAGTCCCACCACACATTTTTCTATAGCAATATTATGACTGGACATAAGTTTTGGATCTGTGCATAGCATATTTTTTTTTCTTGTATGTGTCCTCTAGACAAGGGGCAATACAAAGACTGCGGGGTACACCACACCCTGGACATCTGGCATGGGTCCAAAAACTTTGACAAAAGAATCCATTCAGTAAGTAAGATCTGAATGTAAATACATCGATATGGGTGCATTTGTCTTTATTTCAATCAAATGCATTGTCAGCAATCTTGTCATAAATCCAGTTCATGTCTCACTCTCATTTATTTTTGTCTATGATCAGGCAGGGCTCCAAAGGGCTGCTCCATTCTATTGCTGTGGAACAAAGACATATGCAACCACTTGTGGCATTGCTGTAAGGCTGCAGATGAAGAAGAGTCCGTTGTAAGTATCATTGAAATGTATCTTGTTATCACGCTCACCTGTGATCTTTGCTCACTTGGTTTGATTTCTTGCTGCCTTTAGAATTCACAATACGTTATGTGACTTTTTCCTCAGGACATATGGATTGGCCTCCTGCACCATGTGACAATGGAGAAAATACGTGGGCACTTGGTGCCTGTCACCATCAGTGTTGCCACAGTTACCTTGAAAAAGTAATCTGATTACTGAATACTTATTACTCCTTTAAAAGTAACTTAGTTACTTTACTGATTACTTGTTTTTAAAAGTAACTTATTTACTTTACTGATTACTTGTTTTTAAAAGTAACTTAGTTAGATTACAAGTTACTTTAAGGGCAGCATTTCCTCTACAACATACTGCCTGAACAACTTCTTCAACTCTCCCCCACTTATTTGTTTTGCATTGAAGTCCAGCTTTTGTTGTTTGGGTGGTGGGGGACCTCCTGCAGAAGTCGAGACCGTGGCTTTGCTCGCAGCTCCACCACCTGGTGGGACTTGCTCTGTAAACTTAACTGTGCTCTGCTGCGACTCCAAATGTTTCTTCAAATTTGACGTAGTATTTTTGAAGCTTGATAGTACTCTGTCGCCAGCACAGAGTGTCCAACAAACCTTAATATTCTCATCTTTAGCTGACACAAACTCAAAATAATGACTGTATTTCTAGCTAGAAAACGCGCATCTCTCTCCTCCCTCCATTGTTGTTTGTGTTTCTGTCACTGCGTGGTGTTACACGTGAGTTGTCCTCATGCTGAAAAATGTGACTTGTTGCATATGTGACATCACTCCCTGAGATGCAAGAAGAAACCAAAAATATATATTTTTACTAAGGAAAATGACAAAAATAATAGTAACGCACAGTGACTTGAATAAGTAACTTTAATCTGAGTCAGTGGCGAACCGTGGCCCTGGACCCTGGGCCTTCACTAGGACCATTGGGCCACGCTTGGCAATAAACAATCAAACAAAGCAATAAAAATAATAGCCAGAGCCCTACATGTGACATGCAAGGTCAGCATATCCAAGAAGAAAAGGTTTTAATAATTAGATTTTTTTTGTACATAATTTAATTAATTGGGATGTAATAAACATATCACCAAGATTATTTTCTCAAAAATGTTATTGATTTATTGTTTATAACCTGTCCCTTGTAGTGGACATCAGGGTCATTCTTTTCCACAAAAAGTACATTACAAGGCACAAGTTGGTAATGATAAAATAATGCATTTTCCTTTTATTTTTTTTTAATCATTTGATGAATATTGGAAACAAATAAAAAACACATTTTAAAACCTGCTCTACTGCCTTGCTCTCTTCCTCTTCATCTCCTGACAGCTCAATGTCTTACTCTCCCTAAATAATCTTAAACAAAATCTTTCCTGCCTCTGTTTCGTGAAGTATGGAAAATGGTTGGAAATAAGAAAAAGCAAGTCCCACTGTCCCCCACAAAGGACACGGGTTAAAATGTGTATTTTGAAAGGCTTAACATTAACATACACTCCTGATCTTCTATCATAGTATAATATAGTTAAGACTATCATAAATAAAGAACAACATCCTCAGGATAAACAGAAACAATATTTCTTTATAAATTTGATCACTTAACTCCCTTACTGCCATAAAATGTGTTGGTTGCAATTCCCACCATTTTGAAAAGACAGAAGAAGAGCTCTGTTGACCACACCCCCGTGTGAGTTACATCACTAGAAAGCCCAGAATGTGCTTTACACAGGACAATAGGACTCAAATACACTGCATGCATGGTTTTTGAAATAAAGGCCTCAGTATCATGTTCACCACAGTGGACAAAAATTAATTGTCGGGTCTTAAAGGTTTCTTTGCCCTAAATGGCTCCACAACACACAAAGGCCATTCAGTAAAACAAGACACACAAAGCTGGCTATATGACATCACTACATCTAATTATGACATGTAAAACAATTGGATTATTTTGTGAAAACAAATGATACAAGCAAATCATATTGACTTACTTCGCATAAACAGTACCAGTCAAAAGTTTGGACACACCTTCTCATTCAGTGTTTTTTCTTTATTTTTATTATTTTCTACATTGTAGATTAATATTGAAGACATCAAAACTATGAAGGAACATTTATGGAATTATGTAGTAAACAAAAAAGTGTTACACAAACCAGAATATGTTTTATATTTTAGATTCTTCAAAGTAGCCACCTTTTTGGTTTGATGACAGCTTTGCACACTCTTGGTATTCTCTTAGTCAGCTTCATGAGGTAGTCAACAGGAATGGTTTTTAATTAACAGGTGTGTCTTGCCAAGAGTTAATTTGTGTTATTTCTTGCCTTCTTAATGTGTTTAAGATCATCAGTAGTGTTGGTACACAGTTCTATACAGTGAATAGCCCTATTTGACTACTATTCTAATCCATATTATGGCAAGAACAACTCAACTAAGTAAAGAGAAACGACAAAATATCCCCCAAAGAGAGTGTATGTTTGCTCCTTCCACTTTGTCGATAAAGCCCACGGAACTATCATTTTATTATTTATTATTATAAGCATTATCCATGCTTCATGTTTAGCTTGATATGCACTCTGGCTGGGCTCTCCTGCTGCCTTCAGACATATAAACTCGCTGTGTTTCTTCAACAGTACTTTCCCTATTTTGTTACTGTGCAGGTAGTTGTATGCTTCTGTGCTTTTGTAATTGTGTAATTCTTCGCCGTCAAGAACCTTCAGAAAATACAAGATAATTTCCTATGTCGATGTAGCTAACGTCGGGCCATTGCTTCATGTCATCTACCCACTCCGTGAGAAATGACGGGTGAGGCACTGTTACAGAACTGTCCTCACGACTTTTAAAAACATCCGTACTGTGTATCCACCTCCGATTTTTGTCCAGTTTGTCGCTTTCTTTTTGTTAAAAGCGTAAACACAGAGTTCAACCAGTTCAACTGGAAGAGCATAACCGACTACCACTATGAACCATGGGTAAACTCACGAAGTCAGGTGAATATCCATGGTGAATATGCTGAGTATTCGCGAATACCCGGAAGATGTCATGAAATGATCCGGCCCCCAACTCAACGAAATATGATTGGCTAAGACACCTGTCAATGTCAAATTCATGCCACATTCACTTGAATTACACGGGTCTTCGATGCTGCTACCGAAGGCCTTGCAGGGGGAGTCATTTACCCAGATACCAACAGAAGAAAAATTGTGATTGGTCCATTTCTTGTTCTGTTATATTAACCCACTGTGTGCCAAGACAAGTGAGTCCAAGTTTATAATAGCCTGATCTACAAATTATTAATATTATTTCAGTGAATTATTAATATTATTTCAGTGAATAAGTAAAGAATATATAATACAATACATTTATTTGGCGTACACAAAAATTATACTTAGGCCTTCACTGAATTCTTGATACACACTGGCTGAAAGACGTCAACAAGTATTTGCATTTCAGGTATGGCATAATAGGTTTAGCAAGCACTTCAGCTTCTCCCCACCTGTTTACGCAGCTCAGACCATGCTGGCAAGCTTGGACTACAATCATCACATAAACAGACCAGCTAAGAGAAAAGCTGATTGCTCGATTCAGTACGTTCTATTTGAACTAATCCTATGCATTGATGTCAATAAACGTATAAGTGCTGTGTGATGGTTGATCAAATAATATGATATTTTTTTTTGTTGTTTTATAACAACAACAAAATTTATGATTTGGTGAATTAGTCACTTTATGTGGAAATGCAATCTGCTCTGCAATGTAAAGTAATATGAAACTTTCACTAAGCTGGAACTTCTTTCTCTCATGCCAGGTACTCCAAAGTTCATAACAAAAAGTCCAGAAAGTGGAGTTTATACACACTAAAGGTGGGCAAGGATTACAGCTACATCACAAATCTCCAGACTACTATTCTGTAGGGGTGCATGATAATTATCGTGCCGATAACAGGAAATTATTATGTCATTCCGATAAGTCCGATATCATGACAAATAGCCCTGATAACATATATAATTTTGTCAGCACGGCAGTGCCCCGCTCCCACTATGAGACCTGAATGGCCTGCAGTGAATGCTGCCTTCAAGTGACATTGGCATAATCAGAAAAACTCTTTCTGACTGGGAAAATTTAAGAATACCCCCTCATGTTGGAAAAGAACGCGTTAACTCGGTCATAATTTTGGTAGTTGCTGACTTGAATTGATATCCACAGTATTTTCCCACATGTTACACATAAACAATAGAAACATAAACTTAAAAAAGCTGAAAGAACGACTAGCAAATGTGGGAACAGGGAATTTCCGTCACACCATGAATGTAGCACAACATGCTTTCGTTTAAAAACAAACAACATGTTGTCGATTGTGTGGGACTTTTTCAAAGTTTCTGAAGAAGACAGGTCGCTTGTTATTTGTAACAAATGTTGCAAGCAAGTTCCACGAGGAGGTAAAAGTAGCACAAGCTTCGATACGTCAAACCTGATAAGTCACCGGAAACATAGTCATCGCTTTGACGGAGTTTTGAAAGCATATAAGGACGCCTGGGCTGCTAAAGACGCTAATGCAACTTAAAGCCAGCCGCAAAGAAGCTACCGGGACTTACACACATTGGTGAGGCTTTCGAAAAATCCAAGACATTTGCTAGATATGACCCATGGGCTAAGGCTATTGAAGACTTAATCATGGAAATGATGGCACTTGATGACCAGCCCTTCACCCTCGTTGAGGACAGAGGCTTTTCTTGCCTGATTAATCACTTGAAGCCACGGTTTACATTGCCGAGCCACTGCTACTTTTCTGATGTGTGCCTTCCAGCTAAGTATGATGCGATCGCCAAATGTATTCACACTTTGATAACAACTCATCGGAGCAGCAGACCGCAAGAGGAGACTATTTTCCTTTCAGTTATACCCAAACATAATTTCAGCAAAGTTTGCTAACTTAAATTTTGTTGCAGGCTTGGTCATTAGATCTGCAACCATCTGCTCAGTTGGACAGTACTCTAACAACAGTTTATCATCAGTTATAATGGACCGAATGAAGTGGTATTTAATATCCACATGTTTGCATCGCTGTCTTTTAACAGGATTCTTAGCTAAAGCAATTGTGCCTTGGTTATCCTCAAAAACTATAGGTAGCATATACACGTTTATCAATGCCATCTAAAAGTTGTGTGAGGTACAGACACTCTTATATGGTTGCAGCCAGAGCAATATATTCTGCCTCACAAGTGGACAGTGCTACAGTGGGCTGCTTTTTTTGTCTTCCATGACACTAGAGTGCCACCCTGAGATAGAGTTACACAATATCCAGTTGTATTACATCAATCTTTTACATCACCAGCCCAGTTTGCATCACTGTAGGCTTGTATACCCAGGTTTTCATCACTCTTTCTACAACACAACTTCTTATCACTTAGATATCTTAACACATGTTTAACTGTACAAAAATGTTCAACAGTAAGTTCATTGAAATACTGTGACAGTTTGCTTACAACGAAGCTCAAATCAGGTCTTGTACATACAGTTAAATAAATCAGACTACCCACTGCTTCTCTGTACACTGAAACATCGCTCATTAATGCAGCATCATCTGTGTAGTTCAGTTTCTGTTCACAAGGTGTTGACCTAGGTTTGCAATCTTGCATGTTAAACCTTTCCAGAATCTTCTCAACATATTTCGCTTGAGACATTGTTACACAGTTGTTGCTTTGTTCAAAATCAATACCCAAAAAGTTTCTTAATTTGCCTAGGTCCTTTATTTTAAACCTTTCTGTAAGCATGTCTTTTGTAACCTTCATAGCATTCTCATCACTTGCTGCAATTAACAATTCATCAACCCAAATTACCAAAATCACCTTCTCATGTTCTTTTTCTCGTGTGTAAACACAGTGGTCAGCCTGGTTTTGGAGAAACTCATTTTGTGTCAAATGGTCATGTAACAACTTATTCCAATTCCTGATTGTTTGAGCCCATATAATGACCTCTCTAGTTTGCAGACTAACCTCCTGTCTGTGTGAGATCTCACCTCGTACCCTTCTGGCTGTTCCACGTAGATCTCACAGTCTCACAGGCATTTAAACAGGCTGTTTTCACATCCATTTGGTCTAAGATCAAATTTTCCTGTGCTGCCTTCTGCATCAAAACTCTAACACTAGTCATGTTAGTTGTAGGAGAAAATGTCTCCCCATAATCCACACCCATCTTTTGATTGTACCCCTTAGCAACATATCGGGCCTTGTATTTCTCAGATCCATCAACATCAGTTTTAATAGCATGCACCCATCTACCCCCCACTGCTTTCTTACCCTCAGGCAATTTGGTCAAGGTAAATGTGCTGTTCTCTCTAAGTGAATGCATTTCCTCATCCATGGCTTTCACCCACTCTTTCGATTTATCTGAGGTTACAGCTTCTGTAAATGACACAGGTATGTTACACATCACATGATAACAGTAATCAATGTTACTCTGAACTTGATCAGTCTCTTCATCATCAGACTCATATTTGGACACATAGCAATCTGTGTATCTGTCTGTCCTCCTTCTCTCTCTGGAAGGATAACAGCTAGATTCAGGTTCACACTTGACCTCAACTCTTTGTGGTTGGTGGTGGCTGACTTCAGGTTTTTGTTCTACTGTCACATGATCTGGACTTCTTGATTTGGGTTTTATGAAGTCATCCTCGTCAGGTGTAAAATTCGTCTGTGTCTGTTGTTCTACACCTGATTTAGCCACAAACTTTACCAATCTGTGTTTCTGCACTTTCTTACTGACAGGAAAGTAGACCATGTCTGCAGGACTGTTTTTGTCGTACCCAATGAAAACACATTTTTCACACCTTGGATCAAGTTTTCTCTTGTCTTGTTTATAAGCAAAACACTCTGATCCGAACCGCTGCATTCTAGACAAATTGGACCGTCTTCCTGTCAACATCTGGATTGGTGTCTGCCCTGTGCGTTTGTTATAACACCTATTCCTGACCACAGCAGCAGTTTGGACTGCATAGGTCCACAGTTGTTTTGGCAGACCACTTTCAATTAGCATGCACCTTGCCATGTCAAAAAGTGTGCGCCAATTGCGCTCAGCAGTGCTATTTTGGTGAGGAGAGTAGGGTGCTGATGTTTGATGTTTGATCACATTTTTAATGAGCAAAGTCTGGTAATCTCTTCCTGTAAATTCAGTACCATTATCAGATCTGAAGCATTTCACTTTGCCATATGGGGCTGTATCAGCTAGAAACTTCTCTGTAGCTAGAACAGTGTCATTTTTGTTCTTTAAGAAATACACAAACACTGTACTGGAAAAATCATCAGTAAATTAAAGTGCATATCTGTGCCCATCTATAGACTCTGGGTGGATTGGCCCTGCCAAGTCTGTGTGTACTAGCTCTACAGGGGTCTTAGCTCTCACATCAGGGTCTCTGTTTCTGGTTTGGAAAAGCTTCCCTTGAGTGCACACTTCACAATGTGGAGGTTTGTTTGTTGACCCCTTAATTTTCATACCATCAACAACATCTTGTAACTTCTGAATGTCATTGTAGTTACAGTTCCCCAGTATCATGACACCCCCATATCATGACACCCCTTGCATTGAAAATCACAATCATCATTATCATTATTTATTGTGTGCAAATAATATAGTCTATCATGTACGTGAATGTGGAATTTGGTACCATCTCTGTGGATCAGAACGTTCTTCTCCTTCTTGAAGACCATGGTGGCTCCACTGGCAGTAGCTGCTTTCACAGAATGTCTTGTGTGTAGGACAGAATGTACAGCGCCTGCCTCAGCATTGTGTTCAGGTGTCTTCCTTTGCTGTCAATCAGACAGACTTCTGCATCACCTCAGCGCTCCGCGACACCCTTACACCGCGTGCCGTCCACCAGCTCCACGCAGTGTGTCGTGGCCTGGAACCCGTCATCAAACCTCTTAAACTTCACAAGGTCTGTGACGATGTGCGAGGTTGCCCCGCAGTCAACCATCAGACCTCTCACGTCGACTCCTGCTGCCCCCTCGCTCACTCGGAAGAAGTACTCCTTGTCCTGGTCCTCTGTCTCCCCGGAGACCTTTCGTGCGTCATCTCGGTTCCCACGCTGTTTCCGCCTGCAGGTCGCGTCCCGGTGTGTGGTGCTCTTGCAGTGGCTGCACCACAGTTAACGCTGGCAGGCCCTGGCCAGGTATCCCTTCAGGCCGCATTTGAAGCACACCACCTCCGCGGCGGTCCTCTCGGCTCCCCGGTCACCTGCTCCGGCGGGTCTTGCTCTCCGCTGCCGCATGTTCATCACATTGTCATCTGTTGCTGCAGCCCGCATCTTCTCTGTGTCCTTGTAGCTGCGTAGCTTTGTTTTAAATTCAGCAAATAGCATCATCTCATCACGTTGTGTGACATGGATCGCGAATGGTTTAAAGGACTCCGGCAAACCTTTCAACACCATTGCTACCAATAGTCCGTCACTTAATGTCTCACCGGCATTTCTAAGCGCTGTGATTGCGGTCTCTGCCCGGATCACGTACACAGTCACAGTTTCACTGTCTGACTTCTGAAGTGAAGTCAGTTCTGTGTAGAGGCTTATGATGCGTGGCTTTCCTTTGCCTTGATAGTAGTTTCTCGGGATCCGTAGGGCCTCCCGCCCGTCATCGGCAGCATTGCGCATCACCAGTGTTGGAGCACATGCCCATGCGTCTCTGGATTTCACAAAAGCTAATGTCTAATTACTTCATTCCCAAGCTGCCTGTTTTCAGGAGAGGCGCCTCGCAGTCTCATCCCTACATCTGGCTAAAGGAGGACGATGTTGTCCTTGCAATAAAACCTTCAAGACAAACGCTTTCTTAAGTTATTTACGACTATATAACGCCATTTGCCCCCCTTTTCCTATAAGACAGACACTCTCCTTCTTCTCAGGTCTCAGCACTCAGGAATCCACTTTCTGAGCTTTAACAGGACAGATGATCTGTTTCTTCAAAACATGTCATGATTAACCTATCTGCAATTGTAAATCAAGAAAGGACGAGTGTTTTCCCTCTGTTTTGCATCAACAGGGAGATGGTGTGGCTATCTGGATTCTTCCTCCCCCCTTGTCAAGTCATTGTTTACGACATGCTGTTCTGTGTTCTGTGTCTGCTGGAGAGTGAGACTTGGTGAATGGATCAGACTTTAAGGAGAACTTTTTGTTTAAGACTTCTTATTTACCACTAAATGTTTCTAACATGTTTGTGTTAATAAGTATTGATGTTGAACAGGAAAGATATGTATTCGTCCTCAGTTCTACTGCATATTCACATGTTTTATTTGTAATCAAATTTTTATCAATTTTTTCATGTTATTTTACATAGGCATAATCCACATATTAAGTCATGGTGAAATTCTGGGAAAGGTGAAACACGATCTTGAAACATTAAAACTATAGCCTGGTTAAATTAAGTTTGTGAGTTTAGACTTATAATATGGTCTAAGGCGTGAATCCATCACTCCGCCCCTCCAGGGAGCCTAATAAAACAGAGAGACATGCTCTCTCTCTTCTCTCTTGCAAATTCTTCTGGCTCTTCTGTCCTCTTCTCTTTTCTCCTCTTTTTAAGTTTTTACCTTTTATTTTACTTTGACTTTGCGACACAGCGATCTCCACAGAAACCAACCACGTGTTGATTTTTCTCAATTCTTTTAAGTACTTTTACTTTTTAAAACTCTAGCAGAATGAAGTTCTGTTTGTTTTTGATTTTGTTTAATATATATTGTTAAGTATCCGCCTGATTCAGAGGAAGTGAATTTAATTTAATTCATCCTCTACTGAGTAACGATACAGAGACGATCCGCCAGGCCAGCGTTTCATCCTCCAGTTTTTCTTAGTCAAGCAAGTTGACTTAGTTACTAATCAGATCTTAAGAACCACCACTCGAAGCAACAAAGAAGAAAAGCTTTATTAGGAGCATCATCATTGATGAAGACGTTGCAGTAATTGGCTGCTTCAGAAACCATGCAAACGGTTTCCAACGAAAGAGACATTGGTGCCAAGCAGAGACCGGCTCTGCCCTCAACGCTCTCAAGCGGACATCCCGCTGGGCCGTGGACCAAGAGTGTCATCAGCTGAGTACCGGACGAGCCGCGTCTTCCCTCAGGCTACTGGACCGACACTGCAGACCGCAATCGAGCTAAGAGCACCCGAGGAGACCAAGACCTGGGCGTCCTGACTCCCAGACTCCCAGGCTGAACATCTCCATACAGCTGGATTCACACACATGAGACATGAGTTGGTGTCTTAGGTTCTGATTTTTTAGTATTAAAATTACTCTCGTAATATTTAAAGGCTTTCACCCGACCCGCAATTTCACCATCTGCACATTAGTCACATTTTCTGTTGTTGTTCATCTAAATTACCATTTCATTTATTTACCCTCAACTATTAGTTAATAAACATATATAATTGTATGCCTTGTCTGTGCAACTTTAATTTTAATGTGGAGAACCATGGAACTGTGAAAAAGAACTTTTTTACGAGTGTATAATTGATCCCAGTGGTTAATTCCGTTTATTAAAGTAGTGTTTCTCGTACACCAGCGACAAACTTTTATCATCCAGAAACTGAATGAGTTCTGCATATGCTTCCGCATTCTTTCCTGCGTCTTCGAGTAACTTGTCTGTTTCTTCAGTTGTGGGCTCTGTTGGGATAGTGTCTTTTAACCCTTGCAAACGAAGGTGGCCCAAGAATTTCACCTCCGATAACTTGTAATTATTTTCATCTCCATCAAACAGGAGCCGCGACCAGCGGCTTCCAAGACTGCTCCTCTTCTCTGCAGCCTGTCCGCTCATGGTGCTTACAGCATGCTATCGTCACCTGTACGTCGGTGGGAACATGCTGCAGAACTGTCTCTGGGTTACACTGGGCTCATAACCTGTTGGCAGAGCAGCCAGGTACAGCGGCTACTGGTGTGAACCCCACTGCTTTGTTAGCACCGAACCCGGAGGAGAAGGAAGAAGACGAGGGAGACGCTCAGCTTGCCTCACATGGCACTCAGCACTGCAAATGCTCACAGCTGTGTGTAGGAGGGCTCTTTTATTGAACACGCCCATCAGACAGGTGGCTTCATCTTAATTAATTAAATCATATTTCCCACCGTCAACATCCTGACAAATCCACATAAATAAACAATCAATTAACAAAACAATCCATAACTGAGAGCACCACTCAACAGCTGGTGTGACTACTGACTCACTAACGGTAGCGTAACAACATCAACGTCCAACTTGTGTGTGACAGTTACCATAGCGACAGTGTATGTTGTTGATGACGTGCAGCACGTATCAACAACATACTGCGGGTCGAGCTACTGTTTTATTAAACAGTCACACTACTCTTCGCTCTTCAAGTTAAGTATACAGTCAGATTCACGTGTAATTTATTTTGAGTTAATATACCACAATTTAAGCTAAAAAAAAATACCAAGGACACAACCTCGATGTCCTCAATGGTAGTTACGGACTTGGGTGCCAAGCCTGTAAAGTCGAAACATTTGAGGGGCTGCGTAAGCTCATGCTATTGGAAGAGTTTAAAAATAGGCGTCCCGATAAGATTGTGATTTATCTGAACGAGCGAAAAGTTGTGAATCCTTGCTGATGCCGCCATACTGGCAGATTAATTTACATTACCGCATGTAAGTGTTTTTTCTCCCCCAGTTCGTCGGGAACCGGTCTCCACGGACCAAAGGGTAAAATCCCCTAATAGTGTTCGTCGAAATACTTGTCGCAACTACTGCCCATGAAACCCGTGAATGCTTCTACTGTCACGAGCAGGGACATCTCATTAGCGCTGGTCCCACTCTTATAAGAAAAGCGCAAATTAGATAAACCAAAACACCAGCTCCAATAAACCTAATCCAAATCCAACCCTAACCCTCGGTGCCTACAGTCATGTTCTCCGACTACAACCTGTTCGTGTTTTTGAAACAGACACAAAACAGTAATCAACGTTTGTTCCACTGGTCGTTATTAGTACAGGACTTCAACATTGAGATCCGTTATAAAAAGGGGTTGGATAACATCATGGCTGATGCTCTTTCACATGCTCACCGAATCAAACATTTATTAGGGGATAAATGTTTTTTATGATTGAAATGATTTTATGACCCTGGGTCATTATGTTGTGTAGATGTGATGCTGCTCTGTCCCTCCTCCTCTGAGTGTGTGAGCAGTTTCCTCTGAGTGTGTGTGTGTGTGTGTGTGTGTGTGTGGATTGATAGCAGGCTGGACCTGCTGATTGGCTTGAGCCACCTGATTGCTGCTCCAGGATTGGCCAGAGTGAAGAGAGGAGCCTTTTTGAAGCACTGACTGCAGTCTTCCTCTCCACCAATTCACCCACATCCAACTGGGTCTAGTGTCTGTCTTAAGTGCTATTTTTGTGTTTGAGAAATTTAGTGGAATCTACAAACTGAGCTTTTTGTGAAAACTCGTAAACTGTGTGTGGTAGCCCTGTAGGAGGGAGAAGCCATTTTCTTTAACCCTTTTTTCTCCTGTTTTTCCTCAGGAGTTAGGAAAGAGTTTGTCTTTTTGTTAATTTTGAGTTGCATAGGGAAGGTAGGGATATAGATTCTTTTGTTTGTTGTTTTAGATTTTTTTCTCCCTCTGAAGCTAAATAAAAGGCTAGTCTAAATATAAAAGTCCTGTTGACACTGGCCTTCTTGGGAGTGAGAAAAATGGGGAGAAGCACATCATGTTATGTCTCTGATTCCCCTGGACCAGGGGCCTAACAAGAGCTTGGAAATCCTGCGAATCTTACTAGATGTGATGGTTATTTTGGTTGGAGTTATTACGTTAATTATTTATCAGAGTTCAAAACTGACAGTTTAGTATCTTTTTATGAGACTTACTTATTGCATTTGCTATCATTTCCCTTCTTCAAGGGTGATGCTCCTGAGGCAATCTAGATGAAATGAAACCCTAACCCCACTACAAGGCATTTAAAAACTGAGCGAGGGCTGAAAAGGATGACTTGAAAAGATAAAATCTACCATATGAAATGTTTTCAAGAGTGTTTATATAAATCTGGATAATAGAATGTAGCTCGAGGCAGAGACCAATTTATGAATATTGTTGCCACACCATTGCTTTCATGCCCTTGGAGCACAGACACAACTGAAAATGGGAACAAGAGAAAATAACTACCTCAATTATGGGAAAATTAGAAATATGGAGGATCATTTTACAAAGTGGGTCTCTTCCATACAAGTGTCAGAGAACAATTCCAGAGACAACTCCACACTCTTTCAACTCTAAAATTCCTCGTCAGATGTCTTCATTAGGCCCCAAAGTATCTGAGCTGTAATCTAGGCTTTATTGTAACTCCTTCATGGTGGAAATAGAATCAGCAGAGGTCAACAATCCTGCCGCAAAAGTCACTTTCAAAGGCAGATGAAATGTGCACTTCAGCAGTGGCATGTCCCATGCTCATTCACCAAATTCATTAGCTTAGTATCAGTGGACATCTGTTTAACAGGCAGGCTGTTACTACAGCTAATCACAGGGTTCCTCTGGGAAATCATCTTGAGGAGTTAGAGACACCATCAAACAGCTACATCCCTGACATTCACATGGCCACTGTATCATCACTCTAATTAGGATCTCAGTGAAAAGGAGCCATGTCTTAACAGCTTTCTAATTATTCTATTTTATGAGAGAGAGGAAGAAACATGGCTAATATAGTGCCCACATTTGTTTTATTTGAGGCCTCTAATTGATGCTCTTAGCCACAAGCCTCTATGACTAGTGAGCAAAACATGTTTATATTCAAACTGTATGTGTGGAAAGTGGCAAAAAACAATAAAACATCAGAGAATGTCAGACATTCAGAAACCCTTTGAGCTCATGTAGCCAAAGACAGATTTTACCCGTGATGACTGATATGGCATCTGTCGATTGGTTGGTTGGTGGACCACTTTCTTCCAGCTATAAATATCATAGCAACTGTTGGATGGATTGCCACAAAATTTGGGAGATACATTTAAGGTCCCCAGAAGATAAATGCCTCTGACGTGGAATCCTCCCCCAGTAAAACAAAACTCATTTTGTACAGATGATGAATCCAGAAGACTTTGGTGATCAATTGACTTTTCATGTCTCAGTGATTATGGATACTTCAGATATCCCCACAGAATGATTTTTGAATTTTGGGGACTGCCTCAATTGCCCACCATCAGGACTTTTTTCAATGTATTGATATTGGTTTCAATGTACCCGCAAAATTTATAAAATTTACATCAGCCTCAGTACTTTTTGTATTTATTTCCTGAACATTTTAGAAAATGTCACCATTTCTAATATGGTAAACTAAAAATGTACACTTTACCTGCTAAAAATCAGCATATCAGCATTTTGATTACATAAAAATTACATAAACATAACGATTGAACTAATCCTGGATCTTGTATCTAGATAGAAACCTTTTAGGATATGAGCAATGTGCTGTTTATGGGTTTTTGTGTTGGCAGCTTTTGGCCTGTGGAGTTAGCTTGTGAGGAAAATGAACAATTTAATTATCCTGCAGAGCTGCATCAATCTCATGTTTAATTTGTCATTTCTTAATGGTTGCCAGGCTTCAAGAGGGGAGGTCATACTTGATGTAAGTGTGAGAGAGTGCAGAACACAATATGTTACTGCCATATTGCCATAATTAATCTTGCTCCAAGGCAATCATTGCAACTGACCGAACAAGTTTTGTAATGATATTCTTTTGCAAATCAGGGAAAAATACCAGGAAAATACACACATGGGAGAAGTTATCCTTAACATTGTAAAAGGATCTACTTCAACACAGACCTGTTACGGTTCAAACCTGTATATTTTTATCTGACCCAAGAGCAGACATCAAGATGGGGAGATAATTAAAGGAATTTATTGTAAATGCAGAGTAGGCAGGTAGTGGAAGATGCTTTGGCTCCAGGTCCCGATTGAGTCGCTCTGTCTGGCCGTTGGACTGGGTATGGAAACCTGAAGTTTACCTGGTGGTTGTGCCCAATGATTTAAAGAAAGAGAATTGGGGGCTACAGTCCGAAGCAATGTCCACTGGGAGCCAATCTCTGTTACCCAACATTCTCCACCGGTATTGAACATGAAGTAGTAGGGGGACTATGGAACTGCCAGTCTACAGTCAAGAAGGCAGACACCATTTCAGCCAATACCTCCCTGCATACTCTCCACGTCCTGGCCCTTACGGAGACCTGGATCACCCTGGAAAACACTGCCACTCCAGCTGCCCTCTCAACTGCCCTCCTCCTCTCCCCCATGTGGTCCTACCAGGTCCTTGGGTAGGCCCTGGACCACCTACCCAGATCTGCACTTGAATTCCACGCTGTCTCTGTCACCCTTCTTTTCAAGCTCAACATTGTGGTGATCTGTCGCCCTCCCAGTCCTCTCTGTGACTTCTTTGATGAGATGGACGCCCTACCAAGCTGCTCCCCTGACGATGGCACACAACTTGCTGTCCTGGGTTACTTCAACATCCACCCAGAGAAGCTGCACTCACTTTGACCTCACGCTCTCCCTCTCTCCACCCACCCACCGGGCCGGGAACCAACTTGATCTTGTCCTCACAAGGTCCTGTAGTACCTCGGCACTCTCTGTTTCCCCGTTAACTGTGTCCGACCACCACTTGATCACTTTCTCTCTCCCCTTGAAGTCCACCACTTTCCTCGCCCCTACACCTCACATGGCCACCCCCACCGAAATCTGAAATCCCTCTCTCCCTCCCTCTCTGGCACGATCAACGCCCCCCCCCCCCGTCTGAATCTCTGTGAACCAATAGATCGGTGCTACAATACGAGCAGCAGAGAGAAAAGGGAGAAAATCACTTAATCCTGATGACCTTGCTCACTACCACCACCTCCTGTCTAACTTCACCTTGGTATCAGCAGCCAAATCTGCCTTCTACCTGCCAAAAATCAACTGATCTGCCTCCAACCCCAGGAAACTATTCTATGGGAGGGAGTCATGCTATGCTGGGTCGAGGTGAAGTCTGAACAAATGAGTCTTGAGTCTTTTGCGGAAGATGGAGAGTGATTCTGCTGTCCTGTTGTTGGTCGGGAGTTTGTTCCACCACTAAGGTGCCAAAACAGAGAAGAGTCATGACTTCACTGAGCGGGCTTTGTTTGCTCTCAGCGATGGCGGTACCAGTCGGCCAACTGATGTAGATGAGCGAAGTGCTCTCGCTGGGGCATATGGTCTGACCAGTGTTTGGAGGTAGACAGGTGCATTTCTGTTGACGGCCTTGAAGGCCAGCACCATCGTCTTGAATCGGATGCGGGCTCTAACAGGAATCCAGGGGAGGTAACGGAGGGAGGGGGTCACATGGGAGAATTTTGGAAGATAAACGAGGCGCGCTGCAGCGTTCTAGATACACTGCAATGGTTTAGTTGCAGAGGCTGGGAGTCCAGCCAAGAGGGAGTTGCAGTAGTCCAGGTGGGAGATGACCAGTGCTTGGACCAGGAGTTGCGTTGTGTCTTTTGTGAGGAAAGACCAGATCCTGCAGATGTTGTAGAGGGTAAATCTGCAGGATTGGGCCACAGCAGTGATGTTGGGGGCGCAGGACAGTCCATCGTCGAGGATTATGCCCAGGTTCCTCGCCGTCAATGAAGGAGATACCGTGACATCCTCGACAGTGACTGACAGGTCCATGCAAGGGCAGTCTTTACCTGGTATGAAGAGGAGTTCAGTTTTACTCAGGTTGAGTTTGAGGTGATGCGCAGCTGCCTAAGCAGAGATGTCTGCCAAACATTCCTAGATGTGCGTCGCAACGTGGGTGTTGGAGGAGGATGGGGGAAAAAAGAGGAAGAGTTGGGTGTCGTCAGCATAACAGTGGTAAGAGAATCCATGCGATGTCATTGCAGAGCCTAGTGATCTAGTGTATAGTGGAAACAGAAGCGGTCCTAATACTGAGCCTTGAGGGACACCAGTTTCCAGAAGGCAGGGTTTAGACAAGGAGCCATTCCATGTGACCTGAAAGCAATTTGTCAGGTATGATGTGAACCAGGTTAGAGCAAAGTCAGCAATGCCAAGTTCAGCCAGAGTGGAGAGGAGGATTTGGTGGTTGACTGTATCAAACGCAGAGGATAAGTCAAGGAGAATGAGGACTGACAAGTTGGACAAGGCTCTGGCAGCACCAAGCGACTCAGTCACCGTGAGGAAGGCCGTTTCAGTGGAGTGACCAGTCCTGAAGCCTGACTGATTAGGGTCAAGGAGGTCATTTTCTGAAAGACAGGGGGACAGTGATTTGTAGACTGCATGTTCCAGGGTTTTAGAGAGGAATGAAAGAAGAGATACAGGTCTGTAGTTCTGGATGTCAGCTGCCTTGAAAGGAGCTGGAATAATGCCTGAAGTGAGGGAGGAGTTGATCAGAGTGGTGAGAAATGGCAGGATGTCGTGAGAGAGGGTATTGTGCTGGTCGAGAGGTGAGTTGACAGAGAGTGTCTAAAGAGGAGGAGAGGGAGGATAGCAGAGTGGAGGAGGCTTCCTCAGTAGACATCAGAGAAAACTGGTCTGTAGATGTTAGTGAGGAAAGAAGAACACCAGGAGAGAGCAGAGGAAGAGAGGGATTTCAGATTACAGCGGGTGGTGACCGTGTAAGGTCTGGGGGCGAGGGAGGTGGTGAATTTTAAGGGGAGAGAGAGAGTGACAGCATGGTGGTCAGACACAGTGAGCGGTGTGCCATCGTCAGGGGAGCAGCTCAGGAGTGCGTCTATCTCATCAAAGAAATCACAGAGAGGACCAGGAGGGAGATAGATCACCACAATGTTGAGTTTGAAAGGAAGTGTGACAGAGACAGCATGGAATTCAAAAACTGATCTGGGAAGGTGGTCCAGGGGAAGGACATGGTAGGACCACATGGGGGAGAGGAGGAGGCTAGTTCCTCCTCCTCAACCTGTATTCATAGATGAATCTTCTGTAAAAACGGGCAAATCCCAGGAAGTGTTGAAGCTGTTTACGAGATGTAGGTGTGGGGCATTCTTCTACAGCTCTTATTTTGTGGGGTCAACACTGTAAAAAAAAAAACTGCTGCTTATGTGACCAGAGCACAGCTTACTCTCCCTCACAGTGGGGCGCTGTGTCCCCCTGTGGCACTGATTTATGGGTGGGGAGCGCACCTCTATATATAGGAGCCTGGGTACACCTGGCGCGCTCTCTCTCTTCCTGTTCCGCTCGTCTGTGGTGGTGGCTGTGGTCTGGAGTGGCGTGGTGAAGCCGTGTGGCATGCCGGCATCAGAGCATCTTCAGCGTGTCGCCAGAATAACGCACGCTCTCTCCTTCAGCACAGTGTGGCGTGCCAGCATCAGAGCATCTTCAGCGTGTCACCAGAACGACGCGCGCTCTCTCCTTCAGAGCACACGGTGTGGCGGACTGCTGGGGTCATGGGGCTGAGCAGGGGGCCCTTCGGCGTTGCTGCGCGGTCTCCACGTGACCATCTCCTCTCAGCGCTCCGTAATGCCTTGCTGGTGAGGCCCAGAATCTATTAAAGCCACCATCTCCTGGACCCACTTCTGTTTTGGCTCACTGGGACTGTTCTGACTCCTCAGCTCTTCTGAGCTGCGATGGAGTGATTTACTAAGGCTCTTCATAGAGCTGGTGTCAAGGCCTATTGTTACTTTAAGGATTTTGTTCAGTTTATTAATTATCCCTGAAAAGATTTATTTTGTATTCATTTGTTTAAGTTGTTTAATGAACATTATTTACTTTTTGTTGTTGTTTAATGAACATTATTTACCTTTGTTTGATGGTTTGTTTTGTTGTTTGTTTCTGTTAATTACTTAAAGTATATTGTGTTGTGTGTGTTTGTGTGTGTATGTGTGTGTGAGAGTGTTAGGTGGAATAAATGACGGGGAGGCCAGTTTTATAATTTCTTTTCTTTTCTTTGTGGGACAGGTGCCGAGGGCCAGGTGGTGACCCAACCCCTGGTGGTGGTCTTCTTTTTCACGAACCCCTTGTCTGTGTGTGTTTGCAGTGTCACGGGTGTTTTTGGTTAGTTATTCCTCCCCCTTGATTTGATTTTGGGCCGCTGTAGCGAGCCTCCACAGCCATCCCGTTCTACAGCCCCAGTTTAAGTAATTACGAGCCAGTATTGATGTGATATTATTTTATTTGATTGCAAAATAAACAATTTTTATACTTTTCTAAATACGTCTCTGCCCGTGGTATATGAACCGGTGTAGACCTGTGTAATATAGTAAAGGCATTTAACCATTTCATATAAACATCTATCTCCTGGGGCGAAACTCCCCAGGTGGCGTTGTCGGTATACCTTTTCCACCCTCCACTTGCCACACTTAGATATTACTTTAAATAAATGAGGCAACATTTTCCAAGCACTTTTTGGAAGTTTAGTGTAATTGTAATTTTAAGTTGGGAAAATTCACTAATATGTATTTTTACTGAAAACTAAAAAACTGAGTACAGTCTACCGAAAAAGCAAAAACAATTTGTTTTTCCCTCAAATCCCTTGTGCAAACAGCAATAAACATGAAATATAAAATATAAAAAAATATGTACAAGTTAAAAAGATCTAAGAAAAATATGTCAATCTAAGATATAAACAGTATGATATGGCAAACATATCAGTATATATATACGGCAGCTGCCGTACTACACAGTGATGCAGCTGGTCAGGATGCTCTTGGTGGTTCCATGGTAGAAGGTGCGCATGATGGGGACTGGTGCTCTGGCTCTTTTCAGTCTGCTGAGGAAGTAGAGGCACTGCTGATTTTTTCTGGCCAGTGAAGAGCTGTTGCTGCTCCAGGAGAGGTCCTCAGTGAGGTGCACGCCCAGGAACTTGGTGCTGCTCACTCTCTCCGCAGCATAACCGTTTGTCTTCCCCACATTGAGTGAGAGAGATTGTTGTCTCTGCACCACGCGGCCAGTTGGCTCACTTTGTCCCTGTAGTTTGACTCATCGTTGTTGTTGATGAGCCCCACCACAGTAGTGTCATCCAAACTTGATGAAGAGGTTGGTGTTGTGTGTTGGTGTGCAGTCGTGGGTCAGCAGGGTAAAGAGGAGGGTGCTCAGCATGATGGTGCTGGATGCATTGCTGCCGAGGTGTAGTCCTAGACAGTCTATATCCATATCAGCTGCTGGGGGATGATTGTGTTGAAAGCTGAACTAAAGTCTAATAACAGCATCCTCACATATGAGTCCTTATTGTCCAGGTGGGTGAGAGCTGAGTGAAGGATGGTGGAGATTGCATCATCAGTGGACCAGCTGGCCTGATATGCAAATTGGTAGGGGTCCAGGGAGGGAGGGAGGACAGATTTGATGTGGTACATGACTAACCACTCAAAGCACTTCATGATGATGGGGGTCAGTGCCACAGGGCAGTAGTCGTTGAAGCAGGATGGAGAGGCCTTCTTTGGAACAGGGATGATGGTGGTACTCTTGAAGCAGGTGGGGACAACAGATTGGCTAAGGGAGGTGTTGAAGATGTCTGTGAGGACATCTGTGAGCTCCTCTGTACAGTCCTTAAGCACACAACCAGGAATGTTGTCAGGACCTGCAGCTTTGCGAGCGTTGATCCTGGAGAGGGATCTCCTCATGCTGGCTGGAGACAGGCACAGCACCTGGTTATCTGGAGGGGGTGGTGTCTTCTGTGCAGGGGTGTTGTTGTCAGCTTCAAACCATCCAAAGAAGTTAGTCAGACTGAGTGATGTCACTGTCACAGGTCTGTGGTCGAGGTTTATAGTCCATGATGGTCTGTATCCCCTGCCATAGGCTCCTTGTGTCTCTGCTGTCAGTGAAGTGGTGGGTTATCCTGCTACTGTACTGCCTCTTTGCTAGTCTGATGCCACGGGACAGGTTCGCTCTTGCTGATCTCAGACCAGCCTCATCACCTGCTCTGAAAGCAGTTTCAACATTAACATTTCAACATTAAAATAAAAAAAGTGCTGTCAAGTAGAACACCTTCACAAAACAAGTTCTTTTTGTATGTTCATTAAAACATCCTAATCCTTTACATACCAGAAATTCTGACCTGGAACTTGGTATAAAACCGTCACAATACAACATTCTGAACATTCACTCATCTGGTTCAGGAAAACTTTGAACACAATCACCAAAAAACAGCCATACATGAGTGCAGGGGAGACTAGTCAAGCTAAGGAACTTGTTTTTGAGGCTAACTAACTTGGAGGTTGGTTTGGGCGCAGTGCATCGACTCCCACAAAAGGTCTTCGAAAGATCTCAAATGTTTTGGATAGTTTGGGTGGATACTGGAGATTCAGGGCGTACGTTACCCCAAGGAGTAGGCAGCATGCTCTGGGCAGATTGCCAAGATCAATAAGCACTGGGATTCCCTCAATGATGATGCCATAGGCGTAGAATTGCGTATGGACCATATGGACGTGTCCATACCAATCTCAATGATGGCTGAAATGTCCGCAACAATATTAATGTTGAAGGGAAAAAAATGTGCCTCATGTGGCACACAAAGGGTTAAATCCTTTCCCACTTCAGCACCGCCTCCCAAATACGTCTTTGAGACAGTTCTGTTTTTTGATTGGCTTAGCTCCCTGTAGGCTGTCGAAGTTGTTTCACTTGTAGGCTTTGCCAGTGTTGACGAGAGGAGGTTGACACTGTTCTCATGCAAAACATGTCCGAGGATGTCGGGCAAGAAAAGAAAGGTTCAAGGTTCAAGGTTTCTTTATTAATACCAGCTGGTAAATTTGTTGTGCAGACAGGCACTCGGCAATCCCAGTATATAAAAATAACAGCCACACACAGACATCATAACAAACAAATCACAAATAGAAAAGAAACAATGCAATTGACCCAAAATACATAGCCATAGGAATAAAAAAGTGCTTATACATCCCCCTGGATCCCATTAAGGATTCAATATGAACAAAATCAACTTGTAGCTTTACTATTCAGCATTACAATTGCTGTGGGTATGAAGCTACGTCTGAACCGTTTTGTCCTACCCTTAGGGACCACTAAACGACAGCCAGAGCGAAGAAGCTGGAACTCGCCATGCAAAGGATGTGAGCAGTCATTATGAATAGCACTGGCTTTACGCTGCAGCTGTGTGTCATAGAGGGCTGCCATGGTAAGTTGAGACTCACCAATCAGCCTACCAGCCCATTTAATAATCTGGTTCAGAGAATTTTTGTCCTGTAGAGATAAATTACCAAACCAGGACACCAGGGCAAAAGATAACACAGATTCAATAAAGGCTCGATAAAATAGCCTGAGCATAGTTTTGTCAATATTAAAATGGGACAATTTCCGAAGATAAAACAAATGCTGATGCCCCTTCTTACACACTGCTTCACAATTCTTGTTAAAAGACAGTTTGGAAACAATGACAGTCCCCAAATATTTGTATCTTTCCACACATTCATAGTTTTGGGTCTGTGTCCTAAAATAAATCATCATATCCTTTGTCTTGGATGCATTAAGCACCAAAAAAGACAGGTCACACCAACTAATAAAATCCTGCAAGACTGGACCATGGCTGGATTCATTGTTGTGCAACAAACTCACAATAACTGTGTCATCTTCAAATTTTAAAATGTGCCTGTTTTCATAAACACTCTTGCACATGTTTGTGTAAAGTAGACTTGTAGTCAAGACCGCCTAAACTGAGACCAAGACACTACCAAGACCAGAGAGTATCAAGACCAAGACCAAGGCCAAGACAGACCAAGTCAAGACCAAGACTTGTTCAGCTCGAGACCGATACCGAGACCAAAAAAAGACTAGTTTTTTTCCACTTTGCATGAGTTGTAGAACCCGCACGCAGGTGCACCAAAAAATGCATTAAATTAAATGCAAAATACAAATAGTTTATAGTACAAATAGTACAAAATTGTACTTCAAATTGTACATTAACAAGAGGAAGAACTGGTCACCTTGATGTGTGCAATGGCATCTCAATTATAACACACTTTATCAAGTTGTAGTTGTAGCTGTAGTTCAGTGGGACAAGAACAATATAACACAGACATCACAAAGAACAGATACAGAAACATATACATTCAAACTGTAGAACAAAAGGCATACTACATCATGAATGCATTTATGTCTTGAGTAGACTTGTAGTCAAGACCGCCTAAACCGAGACCAAGACACTACCAAGACCAAGACCAAAGACTGTCGAGGCCATGACAAGACCAAGACCACGGAAAAGTGGTCTTGAGACCGGTCTTGAGACCGAGACCGGTCTCGAGAACTACAAGTCTAGTGTTAAGAATAAAAAGTAAAGAGGAGAGAACACATCCCTGAGGTGAGCCAGTGGAGGAACATAGTGACTCAGATAAAATACCATTCACTTTGACTCTTTGTGTTCTATCTGTTAAAAAATCTAAGATCCAACCCACCAGATTCTGGCTCAACTGAAAGTGCTCAATAAGCCTTGTGGCTAAAATGTGAGGTTGGATGGTGTTAAAAGCTGATGAAAAATCAATAAAAGTCAGCCTAGCGTGGGTTTTGTTCCCCTCCAGATGTTTAAATAAAAGGTTCAGCAGGGTAAGTATGGCATCTTCAACACCTCTGTGGGCCCTGTACGCAAACTGCATAGGGTCAAGTGCATGTGCTGTCCTCCCTAGAAGTTCTGACTTGACACGTTTTTCAAATGATTTCATCAAAAGAGAGGTGAAGGCGACCGGTCTAAAATCTTTCAGAGTTTTAGGTCTGTTGACTTTAGGAACACGGATAATTTCTGCCTCTTTCCACAACCTGGGCACCTTTTGCTGACTCAGTGACACATTAAAAATGTAATGAACAATGGGGCTCAATTGTTTTGCACATGACGTCAGTAAAATACCACTGATTTTATCAGGTCCAGGGCTTTTATTTGATTTTAAAGAGAGGAGACACTTCCTCCACTTCTTTTTGCTCTAGTGCAAAGTGCTGATCATTTTTAAGATTGTCTCTCAAACTCTTAACGTCATTGCTAAAGTCAAACTGGTCAAATCATAGACAGAATTTATTCAGAGCACTGGCTAAATCACAGTTTGAGCCAAAACCATCAATAGAGACCTGAGTACTCTTTGTTTTATGCCTGCCATTGTCTTAATACCAGACCAGGCCGCAGAAAGGTTATTCTCTGCTAGTTTGCTCTCTACTTTGGATTTGTATCTCTGTTTAGCCCGTATGATTTCGGTTCTCAGCTCTCTTTTAGCTGCTTGTTGTTCAGCAGGTCCCCCGTCAATGAAGGAGAGCTTCTTCTGCTGTAGATGAGCCCTGACTTCCTTGGACATCCATGGCTTGTTATTGGGTTACACCTTGATAGTTTTAGTGGAAATGATCATATTCTCACAGAAAGTCACATAAGAACAAATCACATCGGTGAGTTCATCAATGTCTGTACAGGAGTCTTCAAACATCTCCCAATCGGTGCAGTCAAAGCACTCTTGGAGACAAGAAGTCGATTCCTCTGACCAAATTTTGACCTCTTTGGTCTGTATTTTTTCCCTTTTTTACTTTTATTAAAAAAGGGAAAAAATACAGACCAAAGAGGTCAAAATTTGGTCAGAGGAATCGACTTCTTGTCTCCAAGAGTGCTTTGACTGGGAGAAGGATATGCCGGGAGAAGGAGCATACAATTGTGGTCAGCAGAGCCTAGTGGAGGCAACCAAATTGATTTATAAGCTCCCTTAACTGTACCATAACAGAGGTCTCGTGTCTTGTCCTTCCTAGTTGTGCACGTAACATACTGATAAAAATTCTTTAAGGATTCTTTCAGAGATACATGGTTAAAATCTCCCAGTATGAAATGTGGTGCTTCGGGTGACATGGACTGCAATTTCTGCACTACGGTGGAATCTGGTGGAAGACATTAGAAGCTATTTCACCAAACAAATTGTAAGTCACCTGAGGAAAATAGTCCCCCCTCAGGCTATCCCTAATGAATGCAAAACCGTTACTCTTAATGGTGATTGATTTGTTACTTTGTCAGGTGACAGAAGAAGCAACACAGCCATCCCCTTTATCAGACAGCGATGGAGTGGCAGGTTCACAGCAGCAGGTGAACTTAAAGGGACTTGAGGCAGGATTTGTGAAAAAATAAACATGCATTTTAAGTTTTTAAATGCTAATGGGTGATGAAGCGTTCATAAACAAAAAGAATGAGCCCACCCACATATCTCTCCATTGCCTTGAATAGGCTGTGTGCTGCATAATGTACTGCAATTCGGGCCCGAATTTTCCGCGCAGTCCTGTGGACGTGACGTCAGATGACGCTGAATGCATGTCCTTGACGGCTGGGATACAGGAAAAAGACAAGTGCAGTGGACCCAAACTAGTGTTTGGGTAGTAATGGATTCTGCTACGTCCAGAAAACGACCCACCACCACCACACAATGTCCACTAAAAAGTCATACTAGGAAGAAAACGAAGGTTTTATCAGCGGCAAGTCTTGAGTCAAAACGAAATTACGACCAAAGAGGGGCCGGCACCCGAATAAACATCGGATACGCGTTCGACTCATGGAGGCAGCTTCAACTTGAATTGGGACTGAAAACAGATGCTGACATGGCTCATTTCCTAGTGACCAGGTAAGAAAACATTACAGGTAATGTTTAGAGCTTGATTTGAAATCATATGAGATCACCAAGGACTCGAAATGACAAGTAGCGTTAGCTGCTAATATGAAACTTAGTCCACCGCTGTGTAACACTGAATAGTTACAGACTGCGCATTTTCCACAGTCCTTTAGTCTGAAACCGAATAGTTAGAAATATGTCCCTTTATATAAGGGACCGAAAGCCCAACCTGTTAAACGGGAGGTGACGTTAGCAGCTGGCTGTAGCCACAGGCTAATGGTTTGTTTGTGCCTGTGTAGTAACATTAGCTGACACACAACGATCCCCTATTAGAGACAATATTTTTGTCCCCCAATATGCCGTCTTTGCTTTCGCCTGTGCTTTTCAGACTCCCCACGCTTACGTGTCGCTACACACAGCGAGCCGGCTTCCCGGCTGCTTCATGTGTGTAGGGGATAAGGCTATCCCTTACACACAGCACAGTTCGCAGTTGTAGGCTACCAACATCATTCTGCGGAGGCATGCGCAGAGGTCTCGCAGTAAACAGTCACGTGAACAGCGAGTAAAGAAATAACAGTGTCACAGCAACAGCTGCACTGCTGTGAAGTGTTCATGCGCACTCCAGGCTGATGGCTGCAGTTACCCTAATGGCCGTTGTGTCACTATTGAGTCTTATTTCTTGATCCTGCCTCATGTCCCTTTAAATAAGGACATGGTGGCTAATTTAATTGTGTTAATTCAAAAAGTGTTACCTAGTTGTAATATTAAAAGTAGGCCTAGTAAATACTACTGATCTTCGAGATTTGAGTCGTGCTGTGTCACTGCTCATGGCATAAATATTTTATTTATCAGGTGTTGACATTAAACAAATATGCCAGCAGTTCATGGGTGTCAATGAGAGGCGTCACCATTTGCTTGGCTCTTTTATATAAGAGCAAGGCAGTAGATGTTGGGCTATTTGGATTGAAGGTGTGATAGCAGTGTATAGGAGTGTATATTGGGATTTATGTTCAAAAAATAGAAAAGAAAAAAATACTAAGGCACCCTGTGGTAGATCTGTGAAATATTATATAAATATAAGGAGCAGGCAGGCAACGTGTTTCTGTATATTGGGATTGTCAGTAGTAGTTCAGATTTATTGATCCTGACTTAAAGGTTTTGTTTGTGACTGGCTATGTCCCCACCAATATAAAAATACAAAACTTGCTCCCGCACTCACTTGAAGCTCTTTTTATTGAATCAACGTTTCGGTCGTAAGACCTTCATCAGGACCCAGTCTTTTGTTTCTGTTTGTGTGACTTCCTTTTAAAACTTAATCACACTCATGCAGTTAACTGATCACAGGTGTGTGATTTGTCAGAGAAATTGACATCAGTAACGACAGGTAGAAAAAAACTTAGAGCTTAACACTTGCAAACATAATCCATTTTGAACCGCATTAACACACATGATAATCTGGAAAAGAGGGGGAAAAAAGGAGAAAATTAATCATCCTACATTATATACACACACACACAACCATATAGGGGAAAATACATCAATACATAATAAATACAGACTGACCTTCACTCTTCACAGGAATGACATTAAGGTTTCAATCATATAATATCAAATCAGTACAAGTAATCATTCATTCAATGAGTTGGATATGGGAACCATTTTTACAAACATACACTCAAGTCTAATTCATCATTTAGACCAAAGTTGGTCCCAAAAGTTTGAAGTTCTGTGATCCAAAAGGCTTCACGTCTGAGAAGTGTCTCCTTTAGATCACCACCACGTCTAGGCAGGACTACTTTCTCTATGCCACAGCAGCTAAAGGCTGTAATTGGGTGATTAGCCTGTTTAAAGTGGACTGCTACTGGATTGTCTGGGTTGTTATGGCGCATAGCTGAGCGGTGTTCTGCCATTCTTATTTTTAATGCTCTTGTTGTCATGCCCACATACATTTTAGAACAGCTACATCTAATCAAATAAATGACACCTGTTGTTGAGCATGTGATAACTCCTCTGATCTTATATTTTTTACCAGTTAAAGGGTGTGAAAAGGTTGTGCAATTACACTGTGTGCACCGTCCACATTTATAGTTGCCATCTGGTAAAGAGGGAAGGCCACGAAACGTGAATCTGGGTGGTGTTTCAAATAAGTGACCAATTTTAGGGTCACGCGATAAAATGTACCAGTATTTCTTGATAGAATGTTTTATCTCATGTGCTCTATCGGTAAAATTAAGAACACAGATTGCCGATGGTTTATTTTTTGGCTTCGTATTATTCTGTGTTTGTTTTACCACTTTTTCAAGAGCTACTTCCAAACATTCATTTTCATAACCTCTTTGTTTAAAACGTGATTTCATACTTTGTACTTGGTTGTCAAATGATTCCTTTGTATCACACACTCATTTTATTCTATGAAATTGACTCACTGGGATAGCGTTTTTCATGTATTGTGGATGATAGCTGTCCCAGTGTAGAAGATTATTCCTGTCTGTAGGTTTTCTAAACAGGTCTGTGAATAGTTTGTTCTTCTCTTTTTTAATACATAGATCTAAAAAGTTTATGGTGTGATTGTCAAATTCCAATTTGAATGTGAGTGAGTCACTGTTACTGTTCAGCCAATCTGTGAACCTTAAAAGTTGTTCAGATGACCCAGTCCCCACCAACGTCAAAATCAAACCTACACCCTTGGATGATGCCCACTGCATCTGGCTTACGACAAGCATAGATCCTCATACTCTGTGTTTTCAGGTCCTCATGCACACTGCTCTCTGTTTTCTCCTGTATAAAGAATACAATAATTAAGACAAACTGTCTCACTTGTAGGTGAAAAATAAATAGTTATGTAATGAAATTCAGATAATCATTCAACATGACATATTTGGAGACCACATTCAAGAACAGCCCTTATTTGAGACCAGGTACATTAGACTTCAAATGTTTTTCGATTACACCACATCGTGCTTATAATAAAAAGCATGTACCCTCTGCAGTTGAGGTAAATAAAGGCCCTAACCCTGATTGAGAATTTGCTCAATTTTCTCGGGCCTGCACTCGCCTTGACTGCTATGTTTTTTAAGTGAGCGAGTGTCAACTTGTCACAATATCTTTTATTTTAACTGGTAACCATGCAACATCTTGTAACGCTCACTTGTTCTGCTGTTTTGTCATAATGTCATATTTTCAGCAGGAGATCTGGTAAGCAAAAAAAACAGAATATTACTTGAGATTGTACACAGTACAGTACGATGTGGATAATATGATAGCTGGTAGCCTATATTTCATAAATAGCAAATATAAGAGAGATCCAGGTATTTTTAGGTGTCTTTTTGAACTTTGGACAGAACCAGACCAGTTTTTTCTCCTGTTTCTAGTATTTATTCTATGATAGGCTTATCAAGCCCTACCTCCAGCTCTATCCTAAACTCACACAGATATGAAATTGACACCAAAGTGTATTTCCCAAAAAGTAAAACTATTCTTCTTATACAATACTTACGTAGTAGTCAGAGTCGACCTCCTCTCCAGATCAATACTCACTGTATTAATATGCTCCACTTTTTATGACTTTGGCCTCACCTGTATCAGTTCCATCAACAAGTTCTTGATGTGCTGACCAACTGCTCCTCCCTTCGCACTGAACAGCTCCAGGAGCTTTGGAGTGTACCTGTCCAGCTGGAACATAAAGGTCGACTCCAGTGGAACTGCAGCACACCTTCGGAACTCCTCATTTATCTGTAATACAGCTATTGTTTGACTGTTACTTGGGACATTCAGAAGGTGTAAAGTAGGGCTACAACAATCAATCACCAACTTTCTCTGTTTTTTTATTTAAAGAATAAAGTCAATATTCACTGATACCAGCTTCTTAAATTGTGATATATTCTGCTATCCTTACTCCTCTAATGACACTGAACTGAATATATTTGATTTGTGGATAAAACAAGATATTTTGTGGTTTGGGAAGACCAAACAACTAATCGATTAATAAAAGAAATAATCAACGGGATAATCAATAATGAAAATAATTGACAACTTTTCAATTGTATGCTATGGAATATGCTAATCCATTGCTATGGAGTATGAGTTGTTAAGCAAGGGTTTGTTAACCAAATGTGGTACCATGGGTGGTGTCAAAAACATTTTCTTGTTCACTTGTTCACTATTATTTTGATCTGCTGTATTCTAGCTCCGCTGTCAGTTATTAGTTGCCTTTAGTTGCCATTATCTCAGATGATGTCAGTACTCATAATACATCAATCACAGTGCCATCTGCCCACTTTCAGGAAGAAAGTAAGAGAGCATGATTTTACATTGTCACTAAGTGGAGAAATAGACTGCAGATAAAAAACATCTTCATCAGTTAGTCATATGGTTTTCACAGGGCACATAGTTTACAAAGTAACAACTAACTGAGATCTTCAGCCACTTTAAACTTTAAACAGTAATAGTCACTATCACTCAGTCCAATGTGAGATAAAGCAAGATCTTCCAGCTCTGCTAGGCCTGGTCTTTTCTTCATAGGGGTAGAAGCCAGTTCTGCTTCTTGTTCATTCCTGTAGCAAGAATTTCATGATTTACTAACAGTGACAGAGTACTACTACTACTGCTAATAATAATTAGATTAAGAATAAAATAACAATAGAAGTAATAATGATGATGATAAATGATCATCAATTACTCTACTTGACTTTACCCATCTTTTTTATATCAGTCTCCTGACTGGGAATGCTTTTCACAGTAGGACTGATCAGTTTGGGGAGATCCAAAGCAATCCCCAGAGGAAATGAATGTTTTTGCAGGCATTTTATCAGGATTTGAAAAGTAAGTGGATGATGGGAGCGACACTGGAGAGAGCCTTTTAACAGCTGTCCAATTAAAGCTGGTTGATCCATTCATCATGTGAGTCTGTTTTTTTCTTGGGGTCCAACACATATACATGGAATGTCAGAAGAAAAGTACAAACCCTGACTTAAAAAGTGCTCACACCAAGACAGTCCATGGAAGACTTTAGAAAGCATTGGCAGAGCTATACTTTTCTAGGAGGAGAGTGAGAAGAGAGCTAATCTTTTGGGCATCACTACCCCCTGCTCAGCGGGAAAGGAATGTGCCCTTTCAAAAGCTGAATTGAGGGTATGCTTGGCATGGAAATAATAGGGGAAGAAGTCACAATTTCACAGATTCTGGGGGTGGGAGTGGATGAGAGGGAGCTAAACTGGAGCAGCTCAAGTCTTTTTACCCCTTTCCAATGACAGGAGAAGCTTTACATACACTATCATGTCTTGTTGAAGAAATGTGGGATACTCCAACCTCTGGTTCTTTGGGGATACATACAGTCGTGGTCAAAAGTTTACATACACTTGCGAAGAAACTGTATATCGTGGCAGTCTTGAATTCCAATAATTTCTACAACTCTCATTTATCTGTGATGGAATGACTGGAATACTTAATACTTTTTCAAAAAAACATTCATCAAAATTGGCTCAATATTTACTTCATTATAGGGCTTCTGAAAATTTGACCAAATCAAAAATATACATGCAGTAATTCAAATATTTGGCTAAATGCCCCTCTGCCATTTTCGCCTTAATTAGGCACTTTTGATAGCCATCTACAGCTTCCGGTGGTGAATTTGTATCCACTCCTCTTGACAGAATTGGTTCAGTTCAACCAAATTTGTTAGCTTTCTGGCACAAAGTTGTTTCTCGAGCATAGTCCAAGTTGGGCCTGGACCTTCTCCAGCCACATGTCTCAAACAAAGAAAAGCCTGCGAGGGAAACCAAAGCCTGCACTACTAGTACTACCTATTGCCACGAGGGACTAGAACAAAGCACAAGCATTCACCCGATCCCCATTGGCTGTGAACCCGGAAGCTCCGCCGGGATCACGATGACGTCACTCACAGGTTAAAAGTGAGGGAACCCCAAATCACGTCGCATTTCCCAGGCAGCACAATTGTGGAGAGACTCAAGTTTCACACAACGCCGCCGTAAGGGTGTATCTTTGGTGAACGTTTTCCATTTTCCTTTGGCCTAAACTTTCAGTTCCCTCCTCGCTGGACGAGACAGAGACTGTTTTTGTTTTACTTTCGTTTTTGTTCGGATATCCATCAGTGTTGTTTGGATCCAGGAATGCTGCACAACCCAGTGTCTCCTCATCGCCTGCAGAAGGGAGAGATCATCTTCAGAAGGAGACGAAACCCCGTCCCTTCCAATGAGTCGACATATCGCTGTGAACAGCCTGCCGTCAGCTTTTAATTTGCTAAAGCTTGACCGCGCTCCCGCGCTCCCGAACGAGTTGGAGCATTAAGCCAGACGGGCATCCACGCCATCCGCAGCAAGCGGCTACACGTTAGAGGCTTCTGTTTGGGCAGAAACAGATATCGCTGTGAACCAGCCTGCCGTCAGCTTTAGTTCGCTAGAGCTTGACCCCGCTCTTGCGCTCCCGAACGGATTGGAGCATCAGACTTGACTCAGACTCAACATTATTTCTATTTAATTTCATTGGTGCATATATGTTGAGGAAACATATGACGAGCTGTGCTTCCCCTTTGCCATAACATGCAACGTAATGCATGTACAATGTGCGCGCACTCACAGATAAAAAAAAAAAAAAGCACTGACCATGGCAACCAGTCCTCCCGGAGTTGTGCCTTTTATCATTACTTTTGGTAACAATAACTGTGCACAGTGGAAATAAGGGAACAGCTACATGCAAGATGTGTAGCACCAGAATAAATTATGCCGGTTCAATAACGCTGAATTTCCTCAGGCATCTCAAAATGCACCCAGACAGGTCGGTCACTCACTAATGTGAAAGAGCCGTTAAACTTTATCAGCATATATCATCACAGGTATCAAGCTAACCATTGCATAGTATTGTGCTTAAGCTTGGAACAGGCAGATTGCATCTTTATAGTTGGCCATATGATGTGACAGACTTCGGTTGATATTTCACCAGGTCCGAGGGCTAGAGGGATGTGTGGAGTAGCAAAAGATTAGACTATACGATGTCCTAAGTTGGAGACACAGTGTAAGTGTAAATCCAAACACTACACATATGTCAGTTTTCTCAAGCAGATTTTATAAATGGCAAGCAAAATAACTTCCCATGTCTATCTACAGGTTCACAGAATTCACTAATGCAGGATCCACGGGCGGGTCTTTCATCCCTCTGCCTGAGGCTTTGAAAAAAAAATTTGAATAAATAATGGTCATTTAAATTCAATTTATTTTATTTTATATATTTGTTTTTTTCAACGTAATTAGTTACTATTTTTGAAATTGAGGTGATCTTGCAACATTAAATTAAAAGGTGTTTTAATATTTTGTTGATCAAAATATGCATCACACCTTGTATGCGTCACCTGTTGCTGCCAGGTGAGTGACTTGTTTTGGATTTTCGACCCCCGATAAGCTAGCTAACCATGGGTAAATCCAAAAAAAGAAAGTCTCTGGGTTAGGGTAAGCTAACCCTGGGTAAATGTAAAATGTAGTCACACTGTCTCAAATTTTAGTCGCAGTCTGGAGCCCTGTGACTGCAAGTAAGTTTACTCTTAGACTTTCATTTATCTTACTAAAGACAAGCTATGATTACTTGGAGAAAGTGAGGCAATCAGTTTCCCAATGTATCTGATAAAACAGTGAGGTAGATAAAACATACAAATAGTTTGTTTTTTTCCCCTAGCTCCTTAAACAAAAAGGATCAAATGCAGGTACTGTTAGACTAGAAGTTTCAATGCAATAGTACTGGGTTACTTCAGTTGATACCTTAAAAAAAAGTATTGAGTACCGATGAATACTAAAAACTTACAAAAAACGACAAAAAAATGTCAAAAAGATGATATAAAAACTTCAGTTAGGTCCTATGTAGTGCCTCACAACATTGGAGCGGCAATGTTATTCTTTATAACTTAAAGTAGTGCATTTGTTTGCAACAGCAGGTAGCACGATCACATTCCACTTATTTGGAGTGAACAATCTAAGTCAGAAGCAGGTTTTTCAGTGTTTGTAGTTTGGGTTTCAGAGACTTGCCTCCTAATGAATCAGACACCCTCTGAATAAATTAAAAGGTGTTCTGCATGGCCTTTGGATAGTCCAAATTCAGAGCACAGATCAAACCAAATAGGACACATACAGCTTTTGGCAGCTCTGGCAAACCATCGATGACAACCCGTCCCTCCAGAATGATGGCTTTTTCACCTTCTAAGTGTAAGGAGTTTGGAGTCAGGCCTGGTTAGTCTTCCGGGATTACAGAGAGCACTGCAACTGCAAACTGGCTGATATCTGCATCTACATCATCAGCCTAAGAAAAGAAAAAAGAAACAAAATCTGTTATATATCCTTCATGCACCAGGTAACCAATCTTGGCACACTATTGTAACTCAAATATTAATTGGAGTGACCATGAATGTGCTTTGGCCTCCAACTTTTATTAACACCCTTGAATCACAGGTAAAGCAGTGTTACTGAAATAAGTTGGCTCATATGGCTCATCTACATGTATGCTAACAGCTTAGAACCCACACACGGCATTAACTAATTTATACCAACATATGTTAATGATTAAAAGCAGCAGATTGTTTGGCTATGGGTTAGGGATGTTCAATATTATCGGTTCGTCGATATTACGACAAAGTAGCCACAAATCTCATCTATAAATGTGTGTGATTTGGTCTAGCTATGCTTTATACTTTTTGATCTGCGGACCCACATGTGCACCCTGTTCCTCTCCCATTTAATCCTGCCTCTGCCTGCTGCCTGTGTTGACATGCTCTCCAGTCATTAACTACCATGGCAACGACTGTGTGTGTGTGCAGCTGGCATATATTTGTGTTTCTAATTTTGACCATGTTTACTTACATACATATTTCTGTGTCATCTTAAATAGTTTGACTTTCATTCTAGTTTGCGGAAAAATCAGCACGTCTTCTTCGGTCAAATTACTAACACATTATCTCTCCTATCGACATGTGGAGCCCATCAAATGACAGCACATATTTTGAGCTTTCCACAGAAATAAGTTACATGTCTGTGAGGCAATGCCTCGCAGAGAAATACGGTTTTGAAATTACTTATGAGTTGCTACAGTTATAGGCTAACGTTAGCTTACTTCAACTTTGACTTTAATCCTAATTTAAAAAATCAGCAAGTCCTCTCAGTCAAATTACACACACTATTCACAAATAAGTATTTAATAACTATCCTGAAACAAAAGTTGCTATTGCACAATTTTGCTACCATCAACATCAAATTTTTACTAAAAGAATCTTTATTCAAGAACACCATACTATTAAATGCACTAAATACTCACCTTTAAAAATTAAGTAAACCTGACAACATGCTCAATTCTTTTCAGATAACTTAACTAGTTAAATATTTCTTGAAAAAACCTTTTATCAAGTATATCAGACGAAAGAGTATCTTTTAAGATTAGCAACAATGAGATTTCATTTTTTAGAAAAAAACAAACAAACAATTACCTTGGTTGTCTTGTTCATGCTCAAAAATTTTGTTTCCTCCTCTTCAACAATGCAAGCTGTGCATGGGCTGTGTGACACGGGATTTCCACTGGGGGCGCAACGGGCGTGTAACAGCAGCGTAGCACTGCCTTGCGAGCCAGCCGTATCACGAGATCCCATGATAATCCTGAACGTACGCGAGACCGCGAGGTCCCACAATAAACTGTGTGCATTTTTATAATCTTAAGTAGTAGTTTGTACATTTTTCAACAGGCTGGACATCTTTAAAGCTTTTTTGTTTTTAGGTACTTTACATACAGAATCATTAAAAGTCTTTAGTTCAACATGAAACAAAGTTTCATTTGGAATAAACTGAAGAAATCTGGCTTAATGAATATGAAATTTACCCAGCAGACACAGCAATTTTATCAAATCATTAATTTCCTTATTATGTGATTCAACACTCAAAAATAAGACCATACCTTCCGTGATTGTGACCAGGATCTTATGAAACTCCCAAATTAATAAAGACATTTGAGTCCCAAATTTAGTAGAATGGGGGCATCCATAAAATAAATGAGAAAAAGACTCAACCTCTTCTTTGCAGAAGGAACATAAAGGGGACACATTGGGTCTAAACTTGTTAATGATTCATTACAGGGATAGTATCTATGTAAGAGTTTAATATGATGATACTTCTTTTTCTTTACCGGGGACAAGAAATCTGTTAAATTCAGTCCAGACATTCCTGCTGATGTTAGGAAACATCACTCTCCAACGATGAAAAGAGTTGGAATATTGACTATGACTAGAAGTAAAAACACTCCTGATATGAGCATTATTACAAGACCGTTTCTCGAAAGCCCTTCCATCAAGCCACAGTGCAGGAATCCTTCCTGAGAAAGATTTATACAGAAATGACGCCTTAATTAGAGATAGTAATTTAGTAGGTATACTTTTAAGTATTCTGGAATGCAAAGAGCGAGAAATTTCTAATCCTCTTTGTTGGGTGAATTCTTCATAGGTAGCTAGAACCCCAGTATCATTTAGAAGCTCATAAACAAACACAATACCCTGGTCATACCAATCTTTAAAAAATAGGGTCTTATTTTTACATACAACATGTTGATTATTCCATAAGACACATGTGTGGGGAGAAGTTGTGTTTGAAAGCGATTTTCCATGTGTCCAGGGCTTGTTTATGGAAGTTGGCAAGTTTAACAGGCAATGTACTTGAAATAAAATTATACAAAAGCAAAAACTTTAAACCACCACATTTGGCAAACATATAATTGCGGATAAAAAACCAAAGGGTATTATTATGTACCAAACATTGTTTTAACCAGTTGTTTTAAATACACTTTAATAGTTTGAAAATCTAAGACATTAACACTCGCCCTCTGAGTATTTTCTAATGAGTGTTTTCCTCTTTACATACTCAGTCTTGTTTCTCCAAATGAATTTAAATAAGAGTGAATCAACAGATACACATGTTTTCCAATCAATATATAAAGACAAAGCTGGATACAGTAATCTAGATAAACCTTCTGCCTTTTGAGAGATCTTTTCATTTGTAGACCTGCTTATTGTAATTCTCAGATATTTTACCACTTTTTTTTACCTTTATACCATCTATTAAAAGAATGTCAGAATCATGTACAGTCATTATTTCACACTTATTCTTATTAATAGTAAGGCCAGAAGCAACTGAAAACATTTTTAAGGCATCTATAACAATAGGGACTTGAAGATAATTTTGAAGAAACAGACAGGTATCATCAGCCAGCTGACTGATGGTGAGAACATTGTCACCTAGCTTAATACCTTCCACATTCACACAATTAACAATAAACAAATTAAGAAGTTCAGCAGCTATCAAAAATAAGAAAGGCGAAATCAGACACCCTTGTCTTGTCCCACGTTTTACATCAAAACGAGGAGAAGTATCATGTGCTAAAGATATGCAGCTGTTAAAGGTACACTGTGTAGTGTTTTAAGTAATTTATTACCTCAAATCAACGTCTTCATTCATAAATAAGTCCTCATTGGTATCTCTGCCAACAATCTCACTTATCCTCCTGAGGGAAGAATCACTTATCTGTATTTACATAGGAGGGGCAAGCTCTACGGAGGCTTCCATGTCCTTCCGGTCTATAAAAAACGATGCTGACAGCGGTAAAGCTGCTAAAAGCTGTTTAGCTGGCAGCTACGTTAGTTTCTTTGAATTAAAAGTGAAGCTTCACGTTTGTTGTGGACAAAAGAGCAGCACTCCCCCAGGAGCCCTGTATGTACAGAAATCACCACATTTTAATAAATAAATTTTAAAAAATGAGCAGAATATATTTTTTAATTTCGTTACGTTTTATTGAAATGCACTCTTTCCCGCTCCAGCACGTGGCATTGTAGGAAACCTCAAGGAAATTGAATCGAAAGCAACTGGATTTGGTTTTTGTCTTGAAGACGTTTCACCTCTCATCCGAGAGGCTTCATCAGTTCCTGCTCCCTTGACTAGGCTGAGACTAGTCCAACTAGCCAGTGTGGAGGTCCAGCTATTTAACCTCTCAGGAGGCGGTCACAAGGCCACTGATGCCTATGGGTTGTATGTGCTCCATTATTGCCAAACGACAGTCATTAGTATGGTCGTTGGGGATGGTGGAAAGTTGGTTTCGACTTCGTTAGTGTTCTATTGTGTTGTAACGACAGTCGTTGGAGTCACATGAGGCCCTTTGTGCACAGCCGTTATTCTTAGAGGCTAAGTTGTTGAACCTCCTGGGAAGACATGAAAGGGCAGCATTGTAAATTGGAGATAGGTGGTGTCGCAGACCCCCTCCTCTGTTTAGAGATGGTTTTTCAATTTTTGCATAGATGGCTTCTTTTACTCCTCTTTCAAACCATCTATCCTCTCTGTCCAAGATGTGAACATTATTGTCCTCAAAGGAGTGAGCTTTTTCCTTGAGGTGTAAATAGACAGCAGAGTCTAGGCCTGAGGAGTTAGCTCTTCTGTGTTGGGCCATGCGTTTGTGTAGCGGTTGTTTTGTCTCACCAATGTAAAGATCTTTGCATTCCTCACTACATTGCACTGCGTACACCAAATTGCTTTTGTGGGTGTGTGGTGTTCGGTCTTTAGGATGTACCAGTCTCTGTTTGAGTGTGTTACTGGGTTTGAAATACACAGGGATGCAATGTTTGCTAAAAATCCTCCTGAGTTTCTCTGATACCCCAGTTTCTCTGATGGGGTATCAGAGAAACTCAGGAGGATTTTTACATTGGTGAGACAAAACAACCGCTACACAAACGCATGGCCCAACACAGAAGAGCTAACTCCTCAGGCCTAGACTCTGCTGTCTATTTGCACCTCAAGGAAAAAGCTCACTCTTTTGAGGACAATAATGTTCACATCTTGGACAGAGAGGATAGATGGTTTGAAAGAGGAGTAAAAGAAGCCATCTATGCAAAAATTGAAAAAACATCTCTAAACAGAGGAGGGGGTCTGCGACACGACCTATCTCCAATTTACAATGCTGCCCTTTCATGTCTTCCCAGGAGGTTCAACAACTTAGCCTCTAAGAATAACGGCTGTGCACAAAGGGCCTCATGTGACTCCAATGACTGTCGTTACAACACAATAGAACACTAACGAAGTCGAAACCAACTTTCCACCATCCCCAACGACCATACTAACGACTGTCGTTTGGCAATAATGGAGCACATACAACCCATAGGCATCAGTGGCCTTGTGACCGCCTCCTGAGAGGTTAAATAGCTGGACCTCCACACCGGCTAGTTGGACTAGTCTCAGCCTAGTCAAGGGAGCAGGAACTGATGAAGCCTCTGGGATGAGAGGTGAAACGTCTTCAAGACAAAAACCAAATCCAGTTGCTTTCGATTCAATTTCCTTGAGATAACTATGACCTGGATGAATGAGAATATTCACAAGCTTATTGTAGGAAACAGTACGCAATGTAGACTGGTCAGATGCATACTGGAGATTTTTTCCAAATCACTACGGCATCTGGGAATTTTTCTCATACTGCAGATTTTTCTTTTGTTTGCATACTGCATACTACATACTACATTTTGGCCAAATAAGTACATACTAGTAGTATAATATGCGGTTTCAAATACAGCCATGTTGTTGTCATATCTTCTTGAATCTTGACACATCCCGCCTGCCGTAGTTCCAACAAGTTGCAACGCACATTTGAAAATGTGAGGCGCTAGAGAGCAGTATTTGTTTGAATGCAAAATAAAATTTAATCACTAGATGGGAGAAATAATTCCACAGTGTCTCTTTGATATCCGTATAGAGTGTTCTTGTAATATTCTTGAAGTTTTCTCTGAACCCAAAATACTGTTAAGCCTCAAAAATAAAAGAGTGTTCCACAGTATCAAAAGCTTTGTAAAAGTCCAAAAACAAAATCAGTGACTTTCCATCAAATAAATCTGCGTAACCTAAAATGTCTAGAACGAGATGAATATTGTTAGAAATGAGCTGACCTTTCATAAAACCTGTTTGTATTACAGAAATAATTTCCTCTAGGCATAATTTTAATCTATTGGCATACAGCGCAGCAAGAATTTTGTAGTCTGAATTGAGCAAAGTTATAGGTCGCCAGTTATTAAGATAAAGGAAATCTTTACTAGGTTTAGGAATGAGAGCTATTTAGCCTTGCTTCATAGAAACTGTCAACTCGCATTCAACAAAAACGTCCTATAACATGTGTTTTAAGTCTTCCCAAAATGTTACATAGAATTCATAAGGTAAACCAACTGGACCGGGACTTTTGTTTGGTGGCATTTTTGTAATAATAGACTGTAATTCTTCTATTGTAATTGGACTTTCAAATAGGTCACAGTTCCGGAGATTTTAGGAATAAATGGGGATACGAAAAAAGATATGACAAGTCTGAGGGTCAAAGAAGGAAGTGTATAACCTCTGATAAAAGTTAGAGATAATAGAAGATATTTCCTTTTTCGTTTTTAGAGAGATTATTGTCAATATATAAAGCAGAGATTTTTTTGCCTCACTGCGTTTTTTCTCCGAATTAAAGGTCCCATATTATACTGTTTTTCATCAATTTCACACAGCTGTTAGAGGTCCAACAACACTGTTTTCGAAATGTATTGCCCCAAACCCATCCATGGTCCTGATTTTCAGCTGTCTAAAAGTCGCTCAAATGAGCTCTCCTGAGCTCTCCTGAGAACAGGCTGTTTCTGTGCCTGCACCTTTAAATGCTAATGAGCTCCGTCTGTCAACGCCTGCCTTGCCTGCTACACGCCCCTCTCAGGTAGAGGATGGAGCTTACGCTAGCGGTAGCATGCGCTAATGTTTACAGTGGATGTATCGCTATGGCTCGCCGAGATGCTGTCGTTCAACCATACCAGTTTGACCCAGAATCGGACCCAGAAGAAATACAGACTCTGCGGCTGCAGCAGGACGTTTCAGAATGGTTAGTGTGTCTGAATATGTTACTTAGTTTGTTTATATGTGTTGTTACAGTCACTACCATGTAGCTAATGCTAGCTCCTGCTAACGGTAACGTAACGTAACTTATAGTTATTCATATTATATTGAATTTACCCCGTTACAAAGCCGCATAAACACGTTTTCTTAAAATTTGAGGCACTGTGCAGTCCTCCGTGACCTGCAGTTAGCAATACAGGTAGCAATCTCACAGCTAAACTGAAAAGTTATTTGTCTGAATTTGGCTACTGTTTACACTTATAAATTACAATGACATTTACTGTTTGTTATATTGTAGGTTACCAGACGTCTACAGGAGGTCGATGAGGACGTGTCATGTATGACTGACCACCCTGGGTTGGAGCCTGTGTGCCTCAATGTTTACTCCTTGCAGAATGCCTGTCAAATATACAGAGCTGACTATGGTAATTTACAGCTGAGAGGAATACACCAATAAGTCATTCATTGTAAAATGCTCAAGAATAAAAACCAAAGATGTTATCATGTCTTGTTTTGCTTCAGCAGGCATAATTTTGCAAATGCAGTAACACATGAGAAATAAGTACAGTACAGTTTAGTATATTCAATTTGCTATTTCTTCATTTGTATAGTTTTCATAAACCGATGTTGTGCATATGTGTTATGTATTCACAAGAGTCATTTCTGTAGAAACATACAAGCATTTATTTACACAAAATAATGCACCCAAAAACAATAATTAAATAATAACAACAATTTAAACACAGGGCCAGCCTATCAGGCAATCAACATTAGAAAAAAATGTAATACACACTATTAACACATTTCTGCAAGACTGTGAGATTGTGTCCATTGTTTATGGTCGTTACAGGTATCTAGCCTATCGCAGTTTTGTGAGCTGGTGCTGGGGCTTCTTAGGATGCAGAATCCGAAGCCAGTTTGTGTGGTCCTATGCATCTGCAGAGAGTTTCCTGATGCCGAAGGCCACCACGTTGGATTTAGACTGGCCCTCGGTGAAACCTGGACACATAACTGGCAATGACCTCCTCCTTGTCAGGGCAGTCCCTACTGGGCAGTCAAATCCTCTGGGACAGGAATGACCAACATTGTGTTCGTGTATGGCATTAGGTCCACTAAGACTTTGTCAAATATGAGGTCCATCATGTCAGCAACATACCCTGTTTCATAAAACACAAGCACAAAGATAATTTTTACTTTTGTTATTTTTTTTTTTTTTTTTACAAAACAATACAAATGTACTTAATACATCCTGGTACTTGCCACTAATTTATTTGGTTATTTATTCATTTGTAAGGTTAGGGTTTTTACTGTGCTTTGTTTTTGAAAATCTTTTAACATGTGAGAGCAATTACCAGTACAACAAGTTCAAAACCTGTTTGGTTAAAAAATTAAAAGATTTTAACACTAATGGAATGCTGGCTCTGTCTTGTGGGGTTTGGCCCTGCATTGTCCCTTCATAGCCTTTGGAAAGTGAACATTGTAGAGATGTACACCTTCCCAGGTTTTGGCCTAGTTCTCTTCAGTAGTGTACTCTAAACCATTACACTCTTTCCAGTTGGTCTATATATGTTTTTTTATGCACATAAACACAGGTACAACTACTGATGTACACAACAACAACAGTCCTACAATAAAAAAAATACAGTCATATAAGTTATAGGAAATCTCCAGGACAGTTAAACTGTACTTCAGTGTCCATAGAGACTTTTCTTTTATGTATATACACCGTACAATTAAAAACAAAGTAATTTCAGTATAATTTGACAAATGAAACATCAGGAGCCAAAAGAGCATCATAAGATCTACATGAATCTGTCTAAAATGTTTCCAACAAAACTGAAGTGAACAAAAATGAATACAATGATGAAAAATGTATGTTCACTTTCTTGCAGGACTATTCTTATCATACAGCACTATTCTTATCTAGTGAACTACCATCACCACATGCGCACTCACTTACGACAAAAGTGTTGACTCTGACAGCATTGTGACGGACTGTCCCTTTGAAGCTGCTATTGAAGAGCTGCCCTCAAATGGATCGCCCTCTAGCTCCTCTTCAAGGTCCAGGCAAGGTCTCTTTGAGGGTCTCTTTACAGGTCTTGAGGAAAAACAAAAAGGGTTTGCAGTGGGTGTCCCAACACCAAAATCCTTGCAGGACACAGTAGCCTAGACAATAATCAAATCAAAAGTAAATTTTAATAAAGGAAACGACCTATATGAAAAATAAAGACAGTGAATTACTGAGCTGAGTGAAAAGTATTGTAACATGTAACTTCTTACTAACTTCTTCCCAAGTAAATGTAGCCTTATGAAGGTGGCTGCATACCTGCACTTCTGTGAGAAGGCCCTAGAGCCTTCAAGGACAGCTGTGTGCCTACAGAACGTGTTTCCATGTCAGTCTGGCATGCAACATCTCTTGATGCAGGAATCTGTGCGGTTGTAGATGTTTGTGATGAGCTGGTCTGTAACGAGCATACGGGGGTTAGAAAAAACATCTTCTCAGAACAAATGTAATCATCCCTCCCCCCACTATGTATCTGAGAACAGTGAGAAGCATTTTTTTCACATGGATTTTAATATACTATTGAATAATGACTGAATACATAAGCTTAAGCAACAAAACATAGTTTTGTTTTGTTTTTTCAAGGTGGTATTTAACCAAGACCGACAGACTAGGGGTGCACAGGACAGGCCAGGACAGTCTGAAGACAGAGAGCTCTGAGATTGAAGTGCTATAATAACTAAATGCAACTGAGACAGTGACATGTCTGTAGCTACGTCTTGACCACATGTCCGCTGTTCTGCTGCAGCAGAGGAAACTCCGCTGTTCTCAGCTCCACAGCCACGAGCGCTAAAATACGGGAGGATACTGTAAACCAGTGCGGATCTGGTGTGTGTATCAAAGCTTGGTCGCCATGCTGAGGCACCGGGTCGGTTTGAGCTGCGTTCAGGCTGCATTAAAACTCCTCAGGCAGTGATCAGTGCTCCAGTATAATCAGTACACCTGAAACTCATCCAGTGAGAAACGTTCCGTGGTGCAAAAATAAGGGCAATTAAAATGCTTTATTTTTGTGTAATTAATTAATCTTAATTAACGCGTTAATGTCCCGGCCCTAATTTTAACGTAACATTAGTATAAGGAGACTGTTGCAGACCAACAGTACCTTATGCTAGCTGCCATGCTAAAAACACATTGAAAGGGTAGGAAGGTAGGCTAAACAGTAAATCAAAATAAAATGTTTAAACTTACAGCTTCCACGTTTGTAGTTGGATCACGGACAGTTGGTACCGATCCATTCTTAATCCGCAGAGATGTAGCAAATCCAGCTTTGTACTGTCCCTCGTTGATAAAACAGTCCGAAGTGAAATGGTGAGCACACACATACAGCACTTTGGGAACTGCTGTGGGTACATTCCCATCAAAAATAAACTCCACCCACTGAGTCCTCAAAACCCCCTACGAGGGAGGTTTAAAATACTTTGGTGCTCGTTTGTGCAGCCAACAACAGAGCAACCACTTCTTCCAGGTCGTACATTCGCCATTGTTCTAATGGAGCAATGTTAGCGAGTGGAAGAAAATGGCGGCGTTTAGAAAATTTCTTCGGCCGTGGAAAACCTTCACCTGAGGCGGTGCCACCAACCTGGGGGGAAGTGTCCAGTCTGTCGGTCACCGACAGACTATTTTTCAACTCGCCTGTTTAAGCACTCATTTTCTAAAGACTGAGAAAGCAAAAAAGGGAGAGAATGAACTTTTTTCATACCAGGGGGGATTGTAGACAGGCCGGGGATGCATATTATTGATAGAAAACCGCTCTAAAGTGCATTTTGCATAATATGGGACCTTTAAAAAAGAAAGATGAATATTTTTCTCCATGTTTCAACCATTTGGCTCGAGATCTTATGAACGCTCCCTTTTGTTTGCTTTTGTTTGGACAAAAAGATCAAATTCTTCCCTTAATGAGTGTAATCTCATTTTATCTTCATCACTTGGAACAGGAATTTTTAATATATCATTCAACTCTCTTACATTATCAGCCTTGCCTTGGTCTTTTGATTGTTGCTTTCCAAATCATATTGAAAACTTTTGACATTCAAATTTGAGTAACTCCCACTTTAACATAGAAGTAAATCCAGATATTGATTGAAATTTGCTGATGATTTGCTTAATACCCAACCGATAATCTGATTGTTGTAGAAAGGAAGCATTTAATTTTCAGTATCCAGGTTTGCTGCGGCAAGGAGAATTTGAATTTGAGATAGAGATATCTATTCCAGCGTGGTCAGTTAAATTAGTTTGATTTTTTCCTAGCACATTTTAATACATTATTATGTCCATTCAACGATCTGTAAAATGACAGTTCTGTATATCAATGGTTCCATCTAAGTGTATAATCAAAGTGCTAAAAAGTCCCACTCCATAATCACTGTGATGCAGGCCTTTTCTGTTAATGTAGATTTTACTCTTCATAAGGATATTTAACTCATTTGCAAGGAGGGGCATGCTATGCTGCTGCTTAAAAGTCAAAAATCTCTAGGCAGTAAATGTATTCACTATGGAATTTGTAAAATAACTTTTCCAATTATCAAAAGTTTCTATTCAGTTCCATGGAGAATACATATGGGTAATTTTTGACCCGTGTGAGCAAACTTGATTTTTTTTATTATTAACATAAGAGGAAATAATGACTTTGAGGCGGTGAAGGGGGAGCGGTGGGTTACACCAGGCCATACGTTATATTGAGGTGCCGGCCGTGTCGTTGTAATAACGCAGAAATCCTCTAGGGGGCGACAGAAGTTACGCACTATAGCTTTAAATGATGAAATAAATTGATTTTAAAAGATATGGCAAAGAAACACTCAGCTATGCATGAAACAAGTACAGGTAATTTTTGATCCATCTTGTGCATTAGAATGGGTTTGCAGTGCCTGTGCATCAAAGGGTTACAATAAAGGACTGTTTATATCCATCTTAGCCTCCCTTTGCATCCCTCAACACACCAGGAGCTACATTCAGGGTCATTCAATTTCTTTTTTTGCTTTCATTATCTAATCATATTAAAAATATATCCACTCAAGGTGCCGTTTAGCTCAGTTGGGAGAGCAGGCGTCCCATGTACAGAGGCTAAGTCCTCGCTGCAGCGGACCAGGGTTTTACTCCCGGCCTGGGAGCCTTTGCTGCATGTCACTCCCCATCTCTCTCTCATCCCGTTTCCTGTCATTTCTTCAGCTATCCTATCAATAAAGCCATATAAAGGCTGAAAAAAATACTTTAAAAAATATATATATACACTCAAAAAACAGCAAGCAAGTAACTAGTGTACAACAAATTACGCAGGCAAAAGACTAGAAAGTAGGTAGAACGTTGCAGTCATTACACCACTTTTGGAAGAAAAACTACTCACTCAGAATTCCATCAACTTTGCTTTGGTCAAGCAGCTGCTTCCCCTCTGGTATCTTGCCATGGCGTCCGAAAGCCACTGCATTGGTACACTCCTCTGCGGTGAAGAAGTGTTCAAAAAGGAGATGGAAAAGTCGAAGGCTGTCATGGTCACATTGGTGCATTATGGAGGCAAGCTTGAAGGATGACAGAAACAGGCCACTATTGGGAAAGAGCTCCTGAAGAGCCTTCTGTGAAGGGCAGATTAAGGCTGCAGGGCTCTCCTGGTACTGAGCAACATTTTTAAGAAATCCTCGAGCGACTCTGATGTCTTCTGGCTCTGAAAAACAAAAAGGATAAAAGAAGTGTTGATTTACAGCTCTTCATGACAGTGGAAACCCTGGTTGTCACAAGGTACTAACCTTAATAGAGTTAACATTATAGACTTACTTATGCTGCAGAGAATGTCCTCCGTCCTCTTCTCTTGTTCAAGTTTTCTGAACTCTGAACCACACCTCTGACATAGCTGCCAGGACCTTCTGTCACTCTGTGCTACATCCTCAATGGGTTCTCCGTATTCACTTTGAGGGCTTCTGTTAATTGTCAGGGTGCTGGCACAAGATGAACTTGTGTTCAGATGTTCATCTGTCTCAGGGCAAGAAGTCTGAACTTGCATCATCTTGGTTGTGGGAGGAATCAGAATATCGAGTGAACTGCATGCCTGCGACTCACGTTGCACTGGCGGACCCACATCGGGCTGGAATGGCTCAGGCTGTCTGTGAGGGTACAGGGTAGTGTACTGTTTGAGGATGGGAGGCGATGGCAGAGAGTGGACTCGGACAGGAGGCGATGGCGAAAAGTGGACTTTGACGTGTGGTGGAGAGTGGACATCAGTCAGCTTGGGGGAGGAGGGCTGGCCATAACATACATCTGCAGGGATATTCTTTCTAATGTCCTTTTTGTTTTGTTTTTTGCATGCCTGTATTTGGCCCAATATCATTCACAGTGGCGCTGTAAAATCTTCCATCACTCCATCGAGCTGAGACTCCTTCTCCTGGCCTCAAGACATCCAACTGTCCAATTGGGCTGTCATTCGCATCCAGAATGTCACATGTTTTGAAAATCTTTGCAGTGTAGCCATCTTCAAAGGTGACAAATGCAAAGTGACCTAAACTAAACCAAAACCCATGCCACAGTTAACATGTCATATTTCTAAACAATAGATTTTAAAAGAACACAAGATATGTCCTATAATATCAATATAAATCCTGCTTTTACATTGAGTTTTCATTTATTTATGGATATATTTATGGATAGCCCTCTGAGATAAGCAGCCATCTTGTTTCCAGTGCACATATGGCCCTATTCTCCCGTCCGTGCATAAGTCCTGATTTACGCGGCTGGACTTAAGCGCTTTTCATTTACGCGGAGTCTCCCATCCAGACTTCTGACACACCCACCACGCGTAAGTTCACATTCGAGGCGGGTTTATAAAAGAGGTGGCATCCATCCAAAACGGAGGCAGTCTCAACAATTAACTCACTGATTTCGGTTGTCGGGAAATCGTGGAGCATGGACTTTTCCTAAGCCTTGTGAATGTCATTGCAGTCCATGAAAAACTTCCACCAGACTTTTATTTTGAACATGGCTTTACTCTGGATATCATGTTTTAAAATGCTTTTTGAAATAAATCCAATACAAATAAGGAAATAAAGAACACTGTGCCTATGATTGAATAGGCTACATGTTTGGAAGTATACATAAATCAAATCGCTGCGGAAAGGTGTTACCACACAAATTATTTTGCCCAATTGAACTTGATTGAAACATTGGAAAGACTTTGCTATTGGTCAGATTGAAGTATAAAATGACACGTGCAAGGTAAGACATTTGTAAAGGAAAGAAGATGTCCACCAAAAGGAAGCCTAACTTTTCTCAGGAGGAACTGGAGGTGTTGGTGAGTTCTGTGAGGCAGCACCATGAGGTTTTGTTTGGCGTTGGAGCACTGAGGAATGAGCCACGAAAGAAACACCTGCTCTAGACTCAGATCACCCAGGATGTCGCTGCTGTGGGGACGTGTCAGCGCACAATGAATGACCTGAAGCACAAGTGGAGAGATTTAAGGACCTCCGTAAAGAACAAGCTCTCCACATACAACAGGCATATACGAGAGACCGGAGGTGGGGCACAATCGTCCCCGCTTAATCTGAGAGCAATGGAGGAGGAAATTGCATCCACGCTCTCCAGAGTGGACGTGCTCGGAGAGACGCTTGGAGTCGACACGGATGCATGTAAATACCTAACACTTCGCCAAATTTGTTTCTAATTCTGTATTAAAATGTATAATAAACAACCTCAATAAAGACTTCAACCAGGAATATTTTAGGACATATTTATTGTAGTTGTTTTGTTTTAAACAGTGCCAGGACCAAGACGTGAAAATGGCAGGACCAAGCCGTGCGATGTCAGTGTCCTTGTCGCCACAGCACACCAGAGGTGAGTGGACCATTCGATTTTGATTGAAGTGTTCCATCGGTGGATAACAAAATGAAAATTTCACAAAATGAAAATTATTACTGAATTGCTTTTCAGAACAACATCCTGTTGATTTGTCTCGGGGGACTGGGATGAGGGCGTCTGATGAGGCGTCTGTGGACTCCGAGGCCGAGACGGAAGCAGAGCCCGAGCCAGAGGAGCCAGAGCCGCAACCCGAGCCCGAGCTGCAGCCTGACGACCTTCTTCTGAAGCCAGAGCCAGAGCCAGCACCAGCATGCCGGGCAAGACCCAGAGACGACCCAGGTGTAGAATATCGCCGTCTGATTGAAATGGAGGAAGAACGCATGTCAGAGGAGAGGGTGTAGAGGGAACATCAACAACAGTTCCGCCAGGCCGTCACGCAAACCTTGACCAGCGTGTACCACACACTAAGGTCTATTAACACCGCACTGACTGAGCTGGTGGAGCTCATGCGCCCACCTCCGGATACGCGCTCACGCTCCCTTCCCCAAAGCGGCCGAGGCTGCGCTCCCAGAACAAGGGGTGGGCGTCGCAGATAATAAATTAATAAATAAATAAATAAATAAAAACGAATTAAATACATTCTGTTGTGTCCTCTTTTGTTAAATGTATTAAATGCATTTAGAAATGGTGAACGTACCTAGAAATGCCGATCAACAACCCTTTGGCGCACTTGTGCTGCCCTCCCCACAGGTGCTTGGAGTTGAACCACTGGCGGCGGGTCCTGTGGCCGGTTGTCTCGCACAACTGGAACAGGGAGGTTTCTCTCTGAGGCCAAATTATGCAGCATGCAGCACACGGCGGTGACCCTGCAAACCTTGTCTGGCCTTAGAAGCAGGCAGCCACCAGAATCGTCCAGACATCTGAAGCGACTTTTCAGAACACCAAACGTGCGTTCGATGATACTTCTGGTGACTGCCTGTGCGTGATTGTACCTTCCCTAGCTCACGGTGTTTGGGTTGTGGAACGGGGTCATCAGCCAGGGTAGGAGAGGGTATCCACGGTCTCCTTACATGGGTTAGTATGTTGCCCAGGGAAATACATTGACATAAGTCGTTGTTGCCTGTACTTACCAACCAACCAGGTGTGTCCATCAGCCAACTGGGTCATTTTCTGCCACAGGGAAGAATTTCGCAATATGAATGCGTCATGGGTAGAACCAGGGTACTTGGCACAGACGCTCAATATGTGCGCATTATGGTCACACACGACTTGTATATTTATACTGTGATGCCGTCTTCTGTCTCTGTAGACGTTCTCGTTAATGGATGGCGCGCGTATGGAGACGTGGGTGCAATCGATGGCACCCACACAATTCGGGAACCCGGCCACTCTGTGGAACCCCATTTTTACGCGTTGCCTTTCAGCGGGTGTTTCTGGCCATCTGATGAACTGGTTGATGTTGGGCAACATTTCATTTACGAATTGTGTAAAACACCTTGACACAGACGCTTGTGAAATGTGCACCACATCACCAGCCACCCTCTGAAAAGAGCCAGTGGCTAGAATCGACAAAGCACCGGTAACCTTTAAAAGTACCGGCAGGGCATGTAGGTGATTCGTCTGACTGGATAGCTGGTTGTCCAGAAGCCGGCAGAGGTAGATGATGGCTGCACGATCCAGACGAAATCTTTGGATACATTCCCTATCAGTGAGGCCCAGGATGTCCATACGCGGTCGATAAATGCGCTGTTGTCGCGCTCTCCTCCATGCTCGCAGGACCACAGCCAAATACAAGATCGGCATTTTGGTTTCTGATTGTCCATGCACATTGGAATGATGCTTCTTTTTATACCCATTCTAATTAATGCTCCGATGTGTCTCAAATGCAGGTTGTCGGATAACAGTCATTTAATCATAATTTAATCATCGTCATTTTGCGATGTCAGAGTGGTTTGCGCATGTTGTAAAATGTTGTAGGTTTGGCGTATGGAATTTAGATGTTATGTTTAAACCGTAAGGCCACAATGAATCAACAGCAATATTCTGTTTCGCCTTGTAGTGGCGCTTGACTTAATGCAGCCTTCAGAAGCGTGTAACACAAAATGCGCTTAAGTCAGTGGGAGAATACGTGTAAGGCCCGTTTAGACAAGGAACGCCCAGATTTGGCAAGATTTTGAGGTTACTCCACCGTGTAAGTCGGCCAGAGGCGCTTAAGTGAAAGACATAAGTCGACGGGAGAATGCGCGTGAGAGGATATGCGCTTTTTTGCGCACCTTTTTTGACTTAAGCGCATGGGAGAATCGGGCCCTTACTGTACACTGAAAATAGACTTAACAGTGAATTAAGACACATCTTAAGTGTAGCACCTAAACTTCCAATATTAAATACATATATGCAAATTGATTGTGCAAAAGTGTGAAAAGGTGTTGATGCAGTTTTACGGGTTTCTAACCAGACAATTTAATGTTTTTGTAGAAAGAACATATTAGACTCAAATTATTATTCAAGTACTTTATACTGTATACAGTTTAGCATGTAGGGGATGTTTCAAAATCAGCTATTCTACTTATACCTTCCTTTAATTACCAAGTGACAAGTTAAAAGTAAAAAATAACAACAATAAGTAAATTAAAAAAAACTCACCAGCTGCCTTCTCCTCCTCCTCCTCCTCAGTTTCCAGCTGTGCATGTTTCATTTTGGTTGAAGGAAACCTTTGCCTCTTCGATTTGCATCCAGATGTCATTCTGTAAATTACAATTTTAAAAGTATGATGTTAGCAATCTAATACTTTCATATATCGCATACAAGATAAGAAATCCAAGACAAACCAAAACAAACAAACTTTCTAGGCTTCATGGCCAAATGATCGTATTTCGAAATATCTCAATATGCATACTATATAATGTATAACTATGATTTCACACAAAGTGCAGCAACAGTGAAAATAAAGCATTCTTAAACAACAGTATTAATAGTAACAGTAATAATACCACACTCATTTTGCACTCATCATGAGGTTAGGATATGGCCAATTGAGAAACGGGAATATTTTTAATTGAAATGCATCGTTCTGGTGTCAATCTATGAGCAAAATTGAGAGGTTAAAAAAAGTCCTTCCAGTCTTGGGCTTATTAAACTTAACATAGGCCTGTGACGATAACAAATTTTGCTGGACGATATATTGTCCCACAAATTATTGCCGATAAACAATATTATTGTCAACATTATTGAATTATCGTTTTCTGTGATAAAAACTGGGTTTTCTTGTAAATGAGAGGCCAAACCGCATGGAAATATCTGCGTTTTACCGTCGTGTAAACGGGGCTTCAGTATGAGGATTTTTTTTTTTTAGATGTTAAAACAATGTAAAGTATTGTATGAGCGTATATATATATGTATAATGATATATACCATAATAAGAGTTTGAAATGATAATTTATCATGAAATGTGACGCTACGCTGCAAATAGCCTTATTTTGTAAAACCAACACCTGTCACCACCAGCCTGTCTGGCTGTGATGTTACTGCGGCGCAGGAAAGACGAAGAAAGACGACAGTCTGAAGTAGAGGAAGAGAAAGGGGTGAAAGAAAGGCACCTGAGCTAGGTTAAGTTTTTGTTCAAAATTCATGTTGTTGTTTGCTAACATCTTTTTTCCTCCTAATGTCTACTACGTTACCTTGCGTTGCTCCTAACGCGGCTCACTTGCTAGCAGCCCCGCCTCCCCCCACAGAGACTGGATGACTGACAAGAGGGTTCACTCCGTTCATTCCACTATGGAACAAACGCGCCCGGGTGTTTCTTCAAATAACTAAACTAACTGTTTTTACTTATCAATACAATATCTACTTCTAGATGTCTTGTGCTGTTGAACGAAACCGTTGAGAAACAATCAGAAAATAACGTGTTATTAATCTGATTCACCGGCTTTCTTACTATCACCGCTGTTTGTGACCCTGGTGAAGTTAGTTTCAGGTTGGATATTTCAACATTTCGGATATTCATTGTGGATTCAGCCGTGTCAAATATCCAACTTGAAACTAACTTCAACATGGTCACAAACCAGCTTTTATACAGAACCGAGAAATGTATTATTTTTTTCAGCGTGAGAATGTGGCGGGAGTGCGTGACAAAAGACAGAAAAAGAGTGACTGACACGCTCAATGCGTGAGACTTGACAGCCCTGCAGCAGAGTCTCTACCTTCATATGACACCTTGTTTGTGTGGTTAGCTTGAAGTTATTTAGCTGACTTTCTCCCCATCATTTTGATATGCTAACGTTACAGAGATCGTCTATGCAGCACGCATGTCACGCAGCAACTTGTACAGTGGGTGCTCTTACTTAAGAGGTTTTAAGTTATATGGATATATTCACAAACACAACATTGATACCAATTTCCAAGTGTGATGTTGATACGTGACAATTTGGATTTTTAACACGCACAATCAAAGGAAACCATGCTATTTGAAATGTTAGTAGCTAACGTTAGCTTAATTCGAGACTGCATGGTGATTCATAATTCACCGCCCAAAATTAAGAAATTGACTAACGTTACTGATATCCTGCATTTTTATCAAGCTGTCGACGGTTACAAAACCAACTTATATGTAAGAAGTTTAAAACTTACCTTCACTCCACAACTTGCACTCCGCAGCTTGCACTCCACAATGTCAACCGGGGCACATAAGAGACCGCAGAGCTAACGTAATGATCCGGACTGAACTGACTGGCTCCCGCTCAAAGGGATTTTGAAATCCAAGCCAATCAGCTGCTCTGAACGTCCGACCCAGCCCGCCTCAAGCTTGCTACTTAAGTTCTCTATCATAGCATTCGTTTCGTGTCTCACATTGGGAGACAAGGTCCGAAAACGTCCCTGTCGTCACCGGGTTCCGCACTCCCATCCAGAGCGGATCGTTTCCAGTCCAGTCTGTCAGAAAAGGCATACAAGGCGGCTGCACTGTCGGTTCGGGCCCTAAACGCAACCTCCCTCCTGATGGCGTACCAAGCCGAGCTGGAGGAGGAGATGACGGCCTCCCCTGACCCCGCGCTGTGGGAAGAACTGTGCATCATCACCGATCACTGTCTCCACCTGCACAAAGTGGCGGTCCAGTCACAGGGCAGAGCCATGGGTTTAATGGTCTTGCAAGAGAGGGCCCGCTGGCTGAATCTCACCACCCTGCCGACAAAAGAGAAGGAGGACCTCCTGGACACCCCCATTACACCCCAGGGACTCTTCGGCTCGGCTGTCACGTCGATGCAGAAAAGGTGTAAGGAGAGAAAGAAGGAGGATGAAGCCCTGAAGCTGTGTTTGCCAAGGCGGGCTCCCTCTGTCACCCCTACGGCCCATTGCCAGTCCTTCGCACAGGCGGTGGCACGGCCTCCTCCCACTTTCAAGATTCCTCGGCTCCCCAAGCCTCAAGCTGCTCCTCCGGTCCCGCCGAGGACGGCGGCTTCGAAAGGCCCGTGGCAGAAAAAGTCTTTCCCCCAAGACGGTCTGACCAACCACCCCCCGCCTCCTCTCCGGTGGTGAGGAGGAAGAAGCGGCTGGCCTGATAGCACAGCTGAGTGCGGTGAGCGAGATGGCTCTGCCCCCCCCTCCGCCTCTGCTTGCCCAGACATCGTTCACGAGCATGGACAACGGGATGTTCGACCCGGACCAGCGCCCACTGAAGAGAAGCAGAGACAGTGTCCAGCAGGTGGGGACCCTCATGGGCCCCCGAGACATGTTTCACAAGCACTTCTCACTGTTTCACAATAAAGTTGTCCCAACTGTCGCATCCAGGCAGTGTGCCGAGGGCGCAGTTAAGATTGACAAAACAAACAAAAGAAACAAGACCATAGTTGAAAAACAACCTGGTCACTCATTCCCCGGACGGAGTGACCCCTCTTGTGGGCGCAGACGATCCCACCACGAGCGTATCGCCTCGCGCATGCGCAGTGATGACCAAGCGTTACTGCGCTCATGCGCCACAAGAGGGAGCTCCCGTTCCAGGTGACAGACAGACTGGCCCGTCAGCCCTCTGTCTGTGAGGACAGAGAGCTGGTCAGACTGCACAAGCTCAGAGTGGGTTATGAGAACATTAAGCAGGGGATACAGGCTTCAATTCACTGTAGCGCCCCCTCAATTCAGGGGAGTGATTCAGTCACAAGCTGTAGGCGAAGCCGCTCGCTGTCTGCAGGAAGAGATTTCCTCTCTACTGGAGAAAAGAGCGATAAGAGCTATCCCTCCCGAACACAGTCAGAGTGGTTTTTATTCAAGGTATTTCCTGGTTTCCAAAAAGGGGGGGGCATATGTGCAATTTTAGACCTCAGAGATCTAAACAAGCACCTCAGGAAATACAAATTCAGGATGTTGACACACGCATCACTGCTGCGTTTTCTGCGCCCAGGTGATTGGTACACCTCGATCGACCTGAAGGACGCTTATTTTCACATCCCAATATACCCTCCACACAGAAAGTATCTCAGATTTACCTTCCAAGGGAGGAGCTACGAATATGTAGTCCTCCCTTTTGGTCTCTCTCTGAGCCCGAGGGTGTTTGTGAAATGCACCGAGGTGGCAGTGGGATCGCTCAGGAGGTGGGGTGTCCGCGTAGCCACGTACATAGACGACTGGCTTATTGCGGCGTCCTCCCACCAGGAGGCGGTGGATCACACGAAGTTACTCATACAGCACTTGGTGAACCTGGGCTTCACAATAAACACAGAAAAGAGTGTTCTTACACCCTCTCAGACCATCTCCTTCATAGGCCTGTCTATAGACTCGGCTCAGGCCAGAGTGAGGTTGACTGGAGAAAGGGAGCAGGCACTAACAGACTGTTTAGTTCTTTTTCAGAGGGGGAGATTTGTGTCCCTCAGGCTTTGCCAAAGGTTGTTAGGGCTGATGGCCTCAGCCCTGGTGGTGGTTCCACTGGGACGCCTGCACATGAAGGGAATGCAGCGTTGGGTGGCCTCTCACAGGCTCGATCCCCGCCGTCACGGCTCTCACAGAGTGAGGGTCTCTGTGGCCTGCACTGCAGCATTAATCCCATGGAGGAAGGTGGGCTTCCTGTCCCAGGGAGTACCCATGGGTATTGTACTGTGCAGGAAAGTGGTCACCATGGACGCCTCCCTTTTGGGCTGGGGGGGGTCTTTGGGGGGAGGGCGGTGAAGGGGACCTGGGACCCTCACGTACGCTCATCCCACATAAACTGCCTAGAGCTGATAGCTGTCCATTTGACTCTAAAACACTTCCTCCCCTTTCTGAAGGGGCATCACGTGTTAGTCCAGACAGACAACACCACAGTTGTGGCGTATATCAACAGACAGGGGGGGCTGAGATCCCTTCGGTTACACACACTGGCACACAGACTGATTGTCTGGAGCAGCAGATGTTTTCTGTCTCTGAAGGCCACCCATGTGCCCGGGGTGCTGAACTGTGGGGCGGATCTACTGTCCAGAGGGGACCCCCTTTATGCAGAGTGGAGACTTCACCCGGGCGTGGTGAGTCTGATTTGGGAGCGTTACGGGCGGCCATCCGTGGACCTCTTTGCGACAGCAGAGAACACACAGTGTCCTCTGTTTTTCTCCCTTCACGATCAAAATGCGCCACTAGGAGTGGACGCATTGGCTCATCAGTGGCCTCATGCTCTTCTGTATGCTTTCCCTCCAATAGCTCTGATCTCCCCGACCCTAGCCAGGGTGCGGGAGGAGGGCCGGTCGATGATTCTCATAGCTCCTTACTGGCCGTCGAAGCACTGGCTGGCAGAGATAATCCAGCTCCTCTACCGAGAGCCATGGCCCCTGCCAATACGCAGGGACTTGCTGTCTCAAGTGCGGGGGGAAAAATTTCATCCCCACCCCGAGAGGCTGGCCCTGTGTGCCTGGCCCATGAGTGGTTCAATCTGAGGACTGTGGGCCTCCCTCAGGGTGTGATTGAGACCATCCAAAGTGCTAGGGCCCCCTCAACGAGGTCTCTTTATGGCAACAAATGGTCAGTTTTTGAGAAATGGTGCTCTGACGCGCAGGAAGTTCCCTTCCAGTGCTCTGTGGCTGTAATTCTGGCCTTCTTGCAGGACATGGTGGAGAAAGGGAAGGCTTTCTCCACCATCAAGGTGTACTTGGCGGCTATTTCTGCCTGCCATACTGGTTTTGACGGGAAAACGGTTGGACAGCATCCCCTGGTCTGCCGGTTCATGAAGGGTGCACGCCGTAAGTTGCCGGTTTCAAAACCATTGGCCCCACCCTGGGACCTTCCCACTGTGCTGGATGCCATTTCTGCTCCACCTTTTGAACCACTGGAACAGGTGGACATGAGAATGGTAGCTTTGAAGAGGGCGTTGTTGCTGTCGCTGGCTACAGCCAAACGAGTGGGGGAGATTCATGCTCTGTCAGTACATCAAGCATGCACGAAATTTTCTCCGGGAAATGTAGGGGTAACCTTACTTCCTAACCCGGCCTTTGTGCCTAAAGTATTGGGGTCGTGTTCCCCAATTGACCTTGAGTCTTTTTATCCCCCACCATTGTCTTCAGACGAGCATCGGCGGTTGCATATGCTATGCCCAGTGCAGGCGTTACGCGTTTACATGGACAGAACTAAGACCTGTAGGAGAAGTGACCAGCTCTTTGTGTCTTGGGCAAAGAACCACTTGGGGAGGCCAGTTTCAAAGCAGCGGCTTTCTCACTGGATTGTGGGGGCCATTGCTTTGGCGTATAGCTCCAAGGGCCTGCAACCACCAGAGGGGTTGCGTGCACACTCCACCAGGGGTCTGGCTACCTCATGGGCCCTTTTTAGAGGGATCTCCATTCAGGAGATTTGTGCTGCAGCAAGCTGGGCCTCCCCTCACACCTTCGCCAGGTTCTACAGGCTTGATGTTACGGCTCCCTCAGTAGCCCATACGGTGCTTAGTGTGGCTCAGTCTCACTGAGGCTCATTTTGGGACGGTTGGTCCCCAGGTAACGTCTGCCAAGCAATCCGGGAGTCAGTATATCCCAATGTGAGACACGAAATGAATGCTATGATAGAGAACTTTAGGTTACTTGCGTAACCCCGGTTCTCTGAGTAGCATGAGTGAGTGTCTCACCAGACCACCCTCCTTGCTCGTTTCGTAGCGAGGAAGAGGTGGATGTTTTTGAATGGCCAGTAGCGTAGTGTCAAGCCCTTTTATAGGGGGAGGGCCTCTCCCCTCTCTGACACTGACACGCAGAGTTCCAGCCAATCCTGGCTGGCGGAGTGCAATAGGAGCTTCTGATGAGGTCACGCCGAAGGCGTCTCCCAATGTGAGACACTCACTCATGCTACTCAGAGAACTGGGGTTATGCAAGTAACCTAAAGTTTCTGCTGTCTGGTCTCATTTTGCAGTGTTATTCTCCAGTTATTTTCCTTCGTCTATTGAAGCAAAGTGGGGATCTCAGCTCTAAACATGGAAGTACAACACATTTATAACAAAATTATAATCAGTAGTGCACACAACGTACATTTACTCCAGTAATGTAATTAAGTACAAATTTGAAATACATGTCTTCTACTTGAATATTTCCATTTTGTGCTTTTACATATATTTTAGAGGGAAATATTGTATATTGTACTTACAGCTATACTTTTCAGATCAGTAATCTTTTTTTAAATATATTTTATGATCACTTAATCATAAATATATAATAATAATAATATATATTATGTGCATTGTTGTAGATTAGACTTGAATAAGGTATTTAAATTACCGTATTGACCGGAATATAGGACGACCCTGTTTATAAGACGACCCCCCTCTTTTCAAGACTAATCTTCAGAAAAAGACTCTGATAACCAAAACTTACTTTGTTTAAAGAAACTATTTTTTATTTAAATTCTGAGATAATCATTGAAATAACACACTTCGGACGTTACACTCCATAACTCTGTGCGCCGCCGGAAATACGATCCGCCGTGAACACGATCCGCCGTGAACACGGAGTGTTTTATTTTGAAAATAAACCAGATGTTTTATTTTGTGTCACAGTGAGGTCACTGGCTTTAAAAAAAAAAGATGCGGTCGTGTAGCGACCCCAGACAACTATCAACATGTGTCAACGGTTAGACCCCGGTTATAAGACGACCCCACTTTTTCACATTATTTTCAATGAAAAAAACCTCGTCCTATATTCGGGTCAATACGGTAGTTGTACACAGACAACATTAAAATGCTGCTTGCATGTACATGTCAATTAATACGTTTTAATACTCAAATAATTAGATTATTATTAGGGGCGGGTAGAGCAGTTCGACCAGTGTTCGGGAGGTCGCTGGTTCGAATCCCGGCTCCCCGGGGCGGAGCTGAGCTACTTGACGAAGTATCCTTGAGCAAGAACCCCAAAATCGCTCCTGATGTGCAGAATGTACACTTGGCACCTTACGAGGCGGCCTCTGCCATCAGTAAAGGGCCCTGCGATGAGCTGGTGACTCGTCTGGGGAGTACCCTGCCTTCGCCCTTAGATACCTGGGATTGGCCCCAGAAACCTCCCCGCAACCCCTTGAAAAAAAGGGATAAAGCGGCTACCGCGACCATCAGCGGTTGACAATGAATGAATGAATGAATAATTAGATTAATTTATCATGAGAAATAAAACACTCAAGATTAGGTCATTCTGGTCCTTTTTACAGCGTTCGGGCAATCGACTGTAGGCCAGTTCTATACATCTAGCCTCTCTCAGTCACTGCAGATTCTGACTTGTATAAGTCAGATTCTGACTTATACAAGTGTTTATATTACTGCAGATGCGACCATAATAAGCTATACAGAGTAGGATTGTTGCTGTTTCGGACACCTGAATCTCAATTTCAATCAATTTAAGCATGTTCAAAGTGCTTGAGCTGCAGTTCAAGAATAAACAGGTCAGAGGATGCTTATGATGGAGCATTTTGCATTTCTTGTTATTAATTATTTATTGACTATTATGCCAATATTTGAATGCCTTTACTGTTACGGTCAGAATTAGGGCCAAGTACAGCCACTGTTGATATTAACACTTTTCAAAATAAATGACTTGTTTATTATACTTTGCAGTGTTGCAGCAATCTCACCTGGACAGGTCGGACCTTATCATCACCAACCTGGGCTGGCCCAATGGTCTCACACTAGACCACGACACACTAAGGTAAGACTCAAACTCAACTTCCAGTCAACAGTTTTGTTTTCTTGTGTATACTGAGGATTACAGTAACACAGGAAGTCAAGTGAAGTCACAAAGAAAGCATTTAGGGCCCTATTCTCCCGTCCGCGCGTAAGTCCTGATTTACGCGGCTGGACTTAAGCGCTTTTCATTTACGCGGATTCTCCCATCCAGACTTCTGACACACCCACCGCGCGTAAGTCGGGAATCGAGGCGGCCTCATCAGAGAGGTGTGATTCATTGAAAACGGAGGCAGACCTGGCCATGTCGTCATTCATTTCGACTGTCTGGAAATCATGGAACATGGAGTTTTCCTAAGACTTGTGAATGCCATTGAAATCCGTGCAAAAGATAAACCAGACTTTAAATTTGAAAAGGCCTCACACTTGGAAGGAGAGCATGTTTTATGCTGTATGAAATACATCCAATAAAATATTTAAATCACAACACTGTGCATATGACTGAATAGCAAACATGTTTACAAGTCATCAATGAAATCACAGAGGATGAGAGGTGTGCCTATACCGCGCTCGCAGCTTACTGAAATCACCTCCACCTGTCGCCAATTGGGGAACCCGGCAACCCCGTGAAACCCTATTTTAATTCTTCGTCTTTCAGCGGCTGTTGCTGGCATTCGGATGAACCGGTTGGTGAAGTGCAACATTGCGTCCACAAATTGTGTCAAACACCTTGACACAGAAGCTTGCGATACATGGACCACATCACCAGCCACCCTCTGAAATGAGCCAGATGCAAGCACCGACAGCGCACTGGTTACTTTAATAACTACCGGTAAGGCATGGGGATGATTAGTCTGAGTTGAGAGCTGCTCGTCCAAAAGCCGGCAGAGTTGCATTATGCCTTCACGGTCGAAACGAAACCTTTGGATGCAATCAACATCCGTGAGCCCCAGGATGTCCAAACGCGGCCGATATATGCGCCGTCGCCTCGCAATGCGCCGTTGACGCGCTCTCCTCCTCTCCCATTCACGCAGAACCACAGCCAGGTACACGATGGGCATTTTGATGTCTGATTGTGAACTCACAGCCCTCACAGTCCTTTTTATACTCATCTTAATAGATGTTTCCAGGTGTTTCCAATTTAAGTCGTCATCACGGTTGACATTATCATTACATCAATATAAATAAAAATGTTGTAGGCCTATAATGTTGTGTAACAAATAAGGGGAGAAAGAAAAAAACTTCGTGACATTGATTGTTTGAATACATTTGATAGCTTTCTGGGAGTCTCTTTTACAATATTATTCCTACATGTGGCGTAAATTGTAACTGCATCCCAACTTTAAGTGCAATATTATGTTTCACTTTCCGGTCGCGCGTGACTTACTACAGCCTCTGAAGCGCGTAAGAGGAGAAGCGCTTAAGTCAGTGGGAGAATACGCGTAAGGCCCGTTTAGACAAGGAACGCCCAGATTTGGCAAGATTTTGAGGTTACTCCACCCAAGGTGCGTAAGTCGGCCAGAGGCGCTTAAGTGACAGACATAAGTCGACGGGAGAATGCGCGTGAGAGGATAAGCGCTTTTTTGCGCACCTTTTTTGACTTAAGCGCATGGGAGAATCGGGCCCTTATAGTGTATTTTCAGATTGAGACGTGTTTATGATTGTTTGAGAATTTCTCCAGGATATTCTGGGTGGATGCCCAGTTGGACAGGAGCAAAAGTCCAAACCTGAATAGGAAACTGAATTAGATCCTTGTCAGCCTGGTGTCGCACCCCTTCACCCTAATTCAGGTACCCCCTAACCCTCTGCTGTCAATCACTTGGCTGACCCTTTCTCGTAGCGCCCTTCTCCACTCACCTTCTCTCTCTCACTCATCATCTTACCATGTACTCCCACTGGTCATCTCTTCGTCCTCCAATTCATACTGAACTCATTTGACGTAACCATATGCTTAATTTCCACTTTCACCTTTTTTCTTCCTCTTCTTCATCCCCTGCTCTTTGTCTGTGTTTTTCCGCCACTCTCTTCTTCTCTCTCGTTTCCTCATCTGAGACTAGTGTCCTCCACTCCAAGTCTTTTCTCCTGACTCTAGCAGCAAGACCACTGGGTATACTGACAGATCCAGAAGAGGGACAAACACACCAGCCATAAAAAGGGAACCATGCTGGCCAATGTGGAGGGTCTCATGGACAATATAGTGGTATGTCCTCACAGAGGAAAGTATTAGTTAATAATAGTTTAAAATGATAAAAATGTTATGTTGCTAAATGTTAAGAATATTTACTGTATATTTTCATAATCTACATTAACATTCCTCCCCCAGTGAAACATGATCTGTTGAATAGTGCTCTCAAAATGGCTACACGTTGGAGGAAAAAGATCAATGGCCCACCGCAGAAAAGACACCGGTGGACTAAGCCTGCTGGCAATGTGAGTTAGCCACTGTGAGCTCGATTGACTGCCACTGTTTGTAGCTAAATTATCTGCAAGTGTGAGTCATACAATATAATAGGATATGGGCTTAAATTTGAAAATGTCCTATCAGTTTGTCTCTTTGTGGTACTTACAGATGGAGAAGATTGGTGAGCAAACCTCAGATGTGTTGTTGATCTGATATGTAGGTTGTTCTTGTGTAATTGTTCCTGCCAAAAAATGAATGAGATACTTTACATGTGATGAAAATTCTCAACAATCTTAACCCTTATTTGTTCTCTCCTAGAAGCTGTGCAATTAGAGTCAAACATCTATAACGGCAATCGTTACTGTCCAGAAGTGGAATTAAATCTGGACCACTTTGAAGATGCAGTCAATCAAGATCCCATTCATGATAATGAAGACAGGTTAATATTACATTAGAGTGGCCCAAAATTTGTAATAATTAGATGTTTTAAAAAGAATATACTGAATATTTACATAACATACATCATTGTGTCCCCACAACCATTTCTGTCTATATAGTGGGTGGCCAGACTCTGGCAGTGGAATTAAATCCTGACCACTTTGAAGATGCTGTTGATAATGATCAAGATCACATTCGTGACAATGAAGATGGGTAAGTATCACAGCCCAAATAGTGTAATAAATAGATGTTTAAAAAGAAAATCCATAATATTTACATAACATACATTACTGTGCCCCATCCCATTTCTTTCTGTATAGTGGGTGGCCTGACTGTCCAGAGGTGGAATCAAATTCTGACCACTTTGAAGATGCAGTCAATCAAGATCACATTCATGATTATGAAGACAGGTAAATATCACATTCACATTTAGAGTAGCCCAAAAAGTGTTATAATTAGGTGTTGAAAAAGCAAATGCTGAATATTTACATAACATACATTGTGCTCCCCTATTCATTTCCGTGTAGTGGGTGGCCTGATTTAATGGAGGACTGGACCTTTGATGATGGATTGCAGTTTGAAGAGCCTCAGACTGATTCAAGAGAAGTACCCATGCCGAAGGACTCCTCATATGACATGCCCTTGTATGAGAATGCCCCAACAAATGTTGCAGAATGTCTGCTTTTAATTATGACATATATTAATTGTCATAAGGTGACTGGAAAAGCCCTTGGTGATTTGCTGAAATTGATCACATTGCTTTGTCCTAAACACCTAAACACAGATTGTTTGGGCAGCATCCACAAGTTTAAAGACTTCTTCTCTCACTCAGTACCATCACCTGTAGTCATGCATCAGAACTGTAGCAATTGTTTGTCAACAGTACACAATGATGATACAATCTGTCATTCATGTGAGGTCAGTTTGCTCGAAGATGGTGCAACATCCCATTTCATTGAGGTCTCTATTGAGGCTCAACTGCAGACACTATTTGCCAAAAAAGGGTTCCAAGAAAAACTAAAGTTCAGGTTCATGAGGCAGAAGAAAGGGAAAGACAATGTTGAGGACATATATGATGGACAGGTGTACAAACGTTATGCAAGTGGTGATGGGCTATTGTGCAATGCACACAACATATCATTCACATGGAACACAGATGGCGTTCCCATTTTCATATCCTCAAAATTTTCAGTATGGCCTTTTTACTGTGTGATCAATGAACTGAGCTTTGTTGAGCGCACAAAGAGGGAGAACATGATCTTTGCGGGACTTTGGTTTGGAGACTCAAAACCCTCAATATTGACTTTTCTGAAACCACTGTGTGAAAAGCTTCATGAACTTGAGGAGCATGGTGTTCTTGGTCAAACACCCTGAGACACCAGAGTGTTTTTTGTGCAAGGTTCTGACTATTGCTGGCACATGTGACCTGCCTGCAAAAGCAATGGTCTTAAATACTGTGCAGTTCAATGGGAAGTATGGATGCATGAAATGTGAACAGCCAGGGACAACTGAGAAGACAGGGGAAAGAGGACATATGCATGCATTTCGATTTCAGCATTCAGATCCAAAAGGGCCACCTCGCACACATGAGAAGTTCGTCAATGATGCCAAATCTGCACATGCAACAAAAGGTCGTGTGCACGGTGTTAAAGGCCTAACTTGGCTAACCAAAGTTAATAGCTTTGATGTTATTCTTGGGACCGGAGTTGACTATATGCATTCAGTACTTCTAGGAGTCATGCGTACTCTTATGTTTCTGTGGTTCTCTACGGAGTTCTCTCGTCAGCCTTTCAGCATGGCCAAAGAATCAAAGGAAATTGACAAACAGTTGAGTGAATCCGTCCCCCATCTACTGTGACACGCCACCCCGTTCAGTGACTTCACATAGAATGTATTTCAGAGCGTCTGGATACCGTTCTCTCTTACTATTTTTTGGACCACTTGTTTTCTATGGCATTCTTGGAGCAATATATTACAACCACTTTCTTCTCCTTAGTGAGGCCATTTACATACTCCTGATGGAATCAATAACCAATGAACAGATTGACGACGCAGAAAAGCTACTCTGGAACTTCTGTTCCCAGATGGGTCCTCTTTATGGTAAGAGGTATGAAACTGCAAACGTGCATCTACTAGTACATTTGGCAGACAGTGTCAGAGCCCTTGGACCATTATGGACTCATTCCTGTTTTCACTTTGAAGACAAAAATGGTTATTTGTTGTGGCTCATTCATGGCACACAAAACATACCAGTGCAGATGATCAATGCTGTAAAGCTAGTGCAATCTCTGCCTTCAGTTGCACAAACTGTAAAACCAAAATTGGCCATGGCAGAATTTTATGCAAGAATGTCAAAAGATTACAGTTTCTGTTCAGAAAGCAACAGAATCTCAAAGGAAACTTAAATTGGAGCGTGGACTCATCATCATCTTGAAGGAAATCATCTGTCTGCATTGGAGAAATATGCTGGACATCCCATTCAGAATAACTTAGTCAGGGCATTTAACAGAGCTCAAGTTGGAAAAGCCCAGCTTACTTCCAGGAACTACAAGAAAGGCTGTGAAAAATGGGCCTTGCAGCCCATGTCCACACAGGATGGTGGTGACAAGGACTCACTGAGGTTTGGTGATGAGGGGGTGGTAAGGAGTGGTCCTAATACCCTTAATCCCCAACAACCCATACACCTGCTTCATTGTGTTTGACAGAAAAGCTGTTCCCTGATCAGTTAGAATCTCCTGGGGAATCCCTACCCTGGAGAATAACTGCAAAAGTACAGGGGCAATGGTTCTAGCGGTGACCTTTCGTAGGGGAAAAGCTTCGGGGTAGTGGGTGGCATAATCGCAGATTACCAGTATATATTGGTAGCCTGCCTGTGTGCGCTCTAGGGGCCCAACAATGTCCATCCCTATCCTAGTGAATGGCACATCAATAACTGGGAGAGGCTGTAGTGGGAAAGGCTTGACCTTGTGTTTGCTGGTGATTTGACATGTGGGGCAGGTTTTGCAGTGTCGGTGGACATCAGTATACATGCTCAGCCAAAGGAATTTGTCTACTATTCTCTGGAGTGTTTTTACACTACCCAAATGACCTGCCCAGGGAATGTCATGACCTAAGCTCAGTATCTTCGGCCTTAGGCTACAGGGGACTACTAGCTGCTCAGTGCTGCTCCCTTCAGGCTGGTGATATAGCAGGCCCTGTCGCACAAAGTAGAATTCTCCCGAAAGAGCTTTTGCCTGGCCTGTGCTCACCCCTTCAACCTCTGTAGCCTTACTGAAGAGCTCTTTTAGGGACTCATCTTGCCTCTGCAGCTCTTTTAAATCAACTTCCCAGATATCTTCCCTCACAAAAGGAGGTGGCTCTGGCTCTGAGTCAGCCATTACCCTCACAGTGCCCAACAACTTTTCTCGTCTGCGCTGCTGACGTGTTTTCACTGCTTTACTCTTCTGAGGAGAACTGATCTCCTCTTGGCTGTATGGCATCATCTCTAACAGCCTCTGGGTCTCTGTCTTTGTCTGAGCCCTGGTAACAACCATACTCACTGGTAGAGTAGACTGCACCAATTCTGGCAGTATAAGCACATCCTGACCCAACACAACTGGGTGACTCAACCCTCTGACAATGCCAGCTTTCAGCTTGTAAGTCTGCTCCTGTACCTCCAGACAGATCTCAGCTATAGGGTACTCATGCTCATCTCCGTTGACACAGCATACTCTGAGGCGTCCCCCTGTCAGCGTTTCGGGCTGATCCACCAGGTGGGGTTGCACGAGAGTCTGGGTGCTGCCGGTGTTGAGAAGAGCCCTTGCTGTCCTGCCATTCACAGTGACCTCTATGGTCTGTACTCTGCCGACAGAGGAGGGTTCCTTTTTAGACCCAGGACCAGAACACACATTGGCACTTTTGGCTCTCTTAACAGGGCATTCTCTGATGAGGTGGCCTGGCTTACCACAAAACTAACACACAAAGCTGTCTCTACTCATGGGGGTTCTGGTTGTAGGTGGGCTTGGAGGTCTGGGATGAGTGTTGTGCGGTGGTGGGTAATATCTGGTGCTTGGACCTCTACTCTGCTCGCTATACCTAGGACCAACTCCACTCCCGTACCCCACAGACTTACCCTTAATCATCGGCCTGCTGGAGCCTTGCTGGCGGAAGTCCTTTGGTCCACGGCGAGCTGCCAGGAAAGAGTCAATAAGCTCTGCTGCTTTGTGTCCAGTGTGTGGGTTGTGCTCCTTGACCCACACCTGCACCTCTGGAGACAGGGAGCGCAGGTACTGCTCCAAAATGAGGATCTCCCCAATCTCCTCAACAGTCTTTTCGGCTGGCCTAATCCACTTGTGGTACAGGTCCTTCAGCCGGCTGTAGAATTCTCTTGGGGTCTCCCCCGGCACCAGGAAAATAGCCCGGTCAGCTTGGGGCCACTGGTAAGCTGTAGCCAGCCACTCAAAGGTGGTCAGGTACTGCTCCACGTCGTCCCCTTCCTCCAGCCTTGGCACGGCAGCTCTGGTCCACGTCGCCGGAGATGGCGCCACTGGTGGTGCAGCAGGCATCTGCGGATCTGCAGGCGGTGCTGCAGGCATCCACGGGGCTGCTAGCGGCTCTGCTGGTAGCACTGCTGGTGCTGGTGGGTCTGCTAGTGGCGGCGCTCCACCTCCGTCACCTCTCTGCTCCAGCTCATCCCGAAAGCTGTTGAGCTGCACTTGCACACTTCGCCACCTCTGCTCCTGCTTGAACGACTCGCGTTCCTGGGTCTGCAGGGACTTCTGTATGAGGCTATACAGAGCTGCGAGGTCTAGTGTTCCAACCGGGTCATCCTCCGGCTCTCCTCCTCTGGCTCCTTCTTCCTCCTCTGGCTCCTGCAGGTTACCCTTGGGCAGCCGTTTGTACGACATCGCTTGCCATACTTCTACCCGTCTTCCCGGCCTCTTTCCTCTGTTCTCGAGGATGCCACGATCCCACTTCTGACACCAAGTGTGAAAAATGGGCCTTGCAGCCCACGTCCACACAGGATGGTGGCGACAAGGACTCACTGAGGTTTGGTGATGAGGGGGTGAAGACACAGCAGGCAGCAAACGTGGATTGTGGTGAAAAAGTGCCGATTTATTTACAGTGCTCAAAAATACGTGTGCTAACAAACTAGCAACAAAAAAACAAACAACAAAAGAAAAATGAACCCACAGGATTCTCAATTCAAATGATCTGAGCGCAATTCTCTTAGTCAATCAATACTTCAGATACAACCTCTCTGCAAGTTGCAACTCTCCAAACTCCCACCCTGAGGGCAGAAAAACCTGGCTTTAAATAAAGCCCTTCAACCAGGTGTAGCAGAATGGGGCTGCAGTATATTCGGGTTTTGTGTCTAGGGTCCCGTATGTTGACTCGGTGATTGACAGCCAATCATTTTACACAGGCAACCTATAAAGACAGGCAGGGCTTCTATGGTCTCTCCTTTTTGTCGCTCAAACCTCACGTCATTTTCGGTGCGCCCGATGTCCGCTGCGGCAGATGCCTGGTCTGGACCCTCGTCCCTCCCTCGGACCGGCCGCTCTCATCGATCGATGCTGGATTAGCTCACCTGATGGACGGAGCTCGATAGGCACTTGTCTGCTCCCCTCCCCAAGCTCATAGGCACGGCTGGATCGGGACTGCGTGTCAGCGTGTCTGTCCTATTCTGCAGTTAGCAACCTAGCGGCTATTCTGGCCCATCTGATCCTATGCTGCTGCTTTGCCTACCCCTGTTTTGTTGTCCATTGTTGTTGCTCACTATTGATTTCTCAGTTTGGCCATTTTAGTATAGTGTATGAAATCAGTGGGACATAACTTTTCATTTCTTTGATTGTTTGCTAACTGGCTTGCTGCCATTATTATTGTTTTGCAGAGTTGATTTTGTTTGTTCCTTTATTCTGTTTTGCCTTGTTAATTCCTTATTCTGTCATACTTTGCTGTTTAGCCTCACCAATAATTTCTTTGCTGGTGTGATTACATCAATTGTATCTCATTCTTTTGCAGCATTTGGCCGGTGTGATCCAGTGTTTTGTTGTTATATTAAGTGATGTCTCACTAATTATTTGTCCTGTCTCTGTGCAGAAGCTGAGAGCCTAAAGGTGGTGGTGGCTGGTGCCAGTCGGTGGTGGTGTCCCCTCGTTGTGTGCTGTGTTGTCAACCCCCTTGCTGTGATCCTCCACGTGTGTGTGTGTGTGTGTGAGTGTGCGTGCGTGGAGGTGTGTGCACGTGTGATTGGGGCGACCCTCTCCCTCGGATCCCTCACTCCTGGTGCCCCATCCCTCCACTGGTAAGCCTCAGCTTCAGCCATTCCTTTTTCCCTCCCTCCATAATTGTCTTGTGTTATCGGCCTTTTATTAGTATAATGTTGGTTTAAAATAAAGAATTGTGTTAAATGGAACCACGTTTCTAGCCTCATCAGTATTGCGAACCTCTGTGCCTTGTTGAATATCTATTGTTGAGATTTATTGTTCCTTGGGTGAAAGCCCAAGGTGGCGTTGTTGGCTTCTCAATTATGCCAGGTTGCTGGTCAATATAAATAACCGCCCGCCACATTTGGCGTTGTTGGCAGGATTTACTTTTGAAGGCAGAAACGTGTGTTCCTTTTTTTTTGGGTGTTTTCCCTTTTTTTTTTTTCCCTTGACCAAAAATTAGTTTAAAGGGACATTGTGTGTTTTGTTTTTTGTTTTTTTGTTTTTTTTTGTTTGTTTGGAGGCAAGGCAGCAGCTAGTGGTTTGTGGAGCCCTGGTGAGGTCTCTGGTCTTGGGGTACTGTTTTGTGGAGTCTTATTTCACACATCAAGCTGTAGTATGGGGGAAGAGTTGCAGGAGCTAAGGGATCTAGTTGCACAGTTGAGAGCCGATAATGACAAGTTGCGCCAAGAACAGAATGCGGCGGTACCTGGCCCTAGTGTGGAGCCCTCCATTTCTGTGCCACCTACTGCTCCCCCTGCTGCTAGTGCCCATGTTGCAGACAGATTAATTTTTGTGCCCCGAGACAGGAAATGCCCCATGTTTAGTGGACGAGCAGGCATCAGATTGACTGAGTGGATTGAGGAGGCACAAGCTTGCATGAGGGCCCGCCATCTATCTACACCTGATCAGGCATTCTTTTTGTTCGATCACCTACAAGGGGAGGCTCGTGAGGAGATAAAGTATCGCTCTAGTGCTGAACGGGGGATCCCACTAAGATAATTGCTGTGTTGAGGGAGTTGTATGGGTGTTCGGAGTCCTATGTAGCCTTACAGCAGGCCTTTTTCTCCCGAAGGCAGCAAGAAGGAGAGACTCTGCAAGAATTTTCCCACGCGTTGCTCGGCCTTATGGAGGCAGTGAAACAGAGTGCACCTAGCGATATGCCTAATGCCGAAGTTTTACTGCGAGACCAGTTTGTTGAGCACGTCATTGACGGAGCCCTTCGTCGTGAGTTAAAGCAGCTTGTGCGCAGGCAGCCTACTGCCACCCTACTTGAGGTCAGAGGAGAGGCGATCAGATGGGAGCGTGAGGGTTTACCAGGTGGCGTGAGGGGCCGAAGTCACTCTGTCCCCTCTGCATTAAGTATTCAATATGGGGTCCAGAGCAGTCACCAGGGGACAGCTAGCTCCCCTCAGGTGTCTGAGATGAGTGAGTTGAGGGAGTTGTTGAAATGTCAGCAAGAGCAGTTAAATCAGCTTACTCACAGTATTTCCTTGTTGCAGAGCTCTCATCAGCGCAGTCGTTCTCCTCGGAATGGCCCCATAATATGTAGACGCTGTCAGCAACCTGGTCACTATGCTAGTGAGTGTGATGGGGTACGTGCTCCCCCTCGTGCCCAGCCCGTGTCGCGTGCCCCATCATCCACGAGGCCGTCTCATCCTTCGGGAAACTAGTGCCCGCCGGACTGCAGAGCCACAGTTCGGATGGGGCAGCCACTAGCTCAGGGGTGGTTTCAAGTGTTTTAGGGGCTACATCAAAACTGATGGCGCCCTGCCCTCATTTAGATGTGAGCATGAGTGGAGTTAAGGTGCCCTGCTTAGTGGATACTGGGTCCATGGTGTCTACTGTCACAGAGAGCCTTTTCCTCCAGCATTTTGAGCCATGGGGTCGAGAGCGACTCCAATCATGTCATTGGCTGGAGCTAAGAGCAGCTAATGGTCTAACTATTCCCTATATTGGCTACCTAGAGCTGGACATTGAGCTCTATGGTAAGTTCATGCCACGGTGTGGGGTTTTGGTGGTTAAGGACCCCCCTGGTGGTTTGTCAGCACAGGTTCCTGGGGTTTTGGGAATGAATGTCATCCGCAGATGCTATCATGACCTTTTAGGGCAGCACGGCTGTGCCTTGTTCAATTCGCCATCGGTATTTGAGGCCCCAGAATTTGTTGTTCAGGCATTGCAGGAGTGCCACTATGTTAGCGTGCAGGCCCCTCAGGATGCTGTGGGCAGGGCAAAAGTCAGAGGCAGGAAGGTTTGTCGCATCCCAGGCGGTGTAATGAAAATAGTGGAGGCCACATGCTCTGAGCAGTATTCCGGTACCACAGTGCTGTTTGAGCCCTTAGACTCTGGCTTACCCGCGGGACTGCTTGCTTCCCCTGCTCTAGTTCAGGTGCTAAGGGGCACAGCCTACATCCCGATTGTCAATGTTGGTTCCACCGATGTGTTGCTCTACCCCCGCACCATTGTCGGTACATTGGATGGGGTTAACGTTGTCAGCCTTCCAACAGGAGACACTGAGGTACCATCGGGCATAGCCACTGTGGGGTCCCAATCAGTATTTTGTGCCATGCAGGATCAGATAGAGGCCATTGATTTGACTCCAATGCCTGCTGAGGAGCAGGGCCGTGTGAGGTCCCTTCTCAGGAAGTATGACTCAGTCTTCTCTGCTCATGATGGGGATTTGGGGTGTACTAACCTAATGGCCCATGATATCCCACTCCTAGATCAGGTCCCCGTAAAGCAGCGCTACAGGCGTATACCCCCATCGGAGTACGAGGTTGTAAAAGAACACATCAACCAGCTGCTAGGGGCCCAGGTAATCAGAGAGAGTAGCAGCCCTTATGCTTCACCCATCGTGCTGGTCAAAAAGAAGGACGGCAGTTTGCGCATGTGCGTAGACTATCGACAGCTCAACAGTAAGACACGGAAGGATGCATTTCCTCTGCCCCGTATTGAGGAATCCCTGGATGCACTGACAGGTGCTCGCTGGTTTTCCACAATGGACCTGGCCAGCGGTTATAACCAAGTCCCGGTAACAGAGGAAGATCGTGCCAAGACCGCCTTCTGCACTCCGTTTGGATTATTCGAGTGGAACCGCATGCCCTTTGTCCTCTGTAACGCCCCCAGCACATTCCAGAGATTAATGCAGCGGATATTCGGTGACCAACAATGCCAATCTTTACTTTTGTATCTTGATGACATTGTAGTTTTCTCCTCAACAGTAGAACAACATCTTGAGAGGTTGGAGGTGGTGCTGGGTCGGTTAAAACAGGAAAATATTAAGGCAAAGCTCACCAAATGTGCGTTTTTCCAGCAAGAAGTGCGGTACCTGGGCCGCGTGATCTCGGACAAGGGAGTTTCCACTGATCCAAGCAAGGTAGATATGGTAGCCAAATGGCAGCCTCCCACTACCATCTCTGAGCTACGGTCTTTCCTGGGGTTCGCCAGCTATTATCGTCGGTTCATAGAGGGCTTTGCCAGGTTGGCGGCCCCTCTACATAGGCTGGTGGCAGAGCTGGGAGGCACCAGGTCCAAGACAAGGGCAGCACGGGGTGCTATTGAAAATTGGACAGAGGAGTGCCGTAGCAGTTTTGAGGCGCTAAAGACCAAGCTAACCACTGCACCAGTACTTGCTTACGCGGACTTCTCCCAGCCCTTTATTCTGGAGGTGGATGCCAGTTACGGAGGCCTTGGGGCGGTGCTTTCCCAGGAGCAAGGCGGCAAGGTCAGGCCTATTGCTTATGCCAGTCGTGGTCTGAGGCCCACTGAGCGCAATATGCAGAACTACAGTTCGATGAAGTTGGAGTTCCTGGCGCTCAAGTGGGCCATGACAGAGAAATTTAGGGAGTACCTGCTGGGTCACAAGTGTGTCGTCTACACCGATAACAATCCGCTAAGTCATCTGTCATCGGCTAAGCTTGGTGCCACCGAGCAACGGTGGGCGGCCCAACTTGCATCCTTCGACTTTGAATTGAAATATCGGTCAGGAAGGAGCAATAAAAACGCAGATGCGCTATCCCGTCAGCATCCACCTGGTGTGCAAGAGATGGAAGTCCTGGTCCCTGGCACGTCAATTCCTGAACCGTTGCAGCAGGCCTTGCAGTTAGGAAGGGCAAAAGCAACCCAAACTGCCATCACCGTCCTGCCTCAGCATACAGCTGCATGGCTACCCTCCAACAGGCCGATCCTGCAATCAAGGAAGTGTTGGTGTATTGGAGACAGAAGCAGCGGCCCACTCAGGAGCAGCGGAAACACGTTTCTCGTCCTGCATTGGCGTTACTCCGACAGTGGGACCGCCTGGTTGAGAGGGATGGAATCTTTTATCGCCAGGTTTTCCGCCCTGATGGTGCTGAGCCGGTGCTCCAACTACTGCTGCCTGCGGCCTTAAAGGAGGAAGTGCTGATGCAGGTTCACCAGGAACATGGCCATCAAGGGAGAGAGCGAACACTGGAGCTACTTCGGCCACGGTGCTATTGGCCAGGTATGTCCTCTGAGGTGGCACAGTGGTGCCAGGCCTGTGAGAGGTGCCAAGTGGCCAAGGATGCCCAACCCGCGGCCCGTAGTTTCATGGGACACTTGATGGCTTCCCGACCCAACGAGATTCTGGCCATTGACTATACCATGTTGGAACCTGCCAATAATGGACTGGAAAACGTCTTGATGATGACGGACGTCTTCAGCAAGTATACACTGGCAGTTCCTACACGTAATCAATGTGCCTCTACCGTGGCACAGGTTTTAGTCGTGGAGTGGTTCTATAAGTTTGGAGTTCCAGCTCGCATCCACTCAGACCAGGGTCGTAATTTCGAGAGTGCTCTCATCCAGCAGCTTTGTAACCTTTACCACATTGAGAAATCTCGCACCACCCCATACCATCCAGCCGGCAATGGCCAGTGTGAACGCTTCAATAGGACCCTCCATGACTTGTTGCGTGCACTGCCCGTGTCTCGGAAGAGAGACTGGAGTTCCTGCTTACCTCAGGTACTCTATTGCTATAACACCACTCCCCACCAGGCGACCGGTGAGTCACCCTTCTTTTTGATGTTCGGCCAGGAACCAAGACTACCAGTTGATTTCCTGCTGGGTAGAGTTCAGGAGCCTGTTGGTGGAAACATCCATGAGTGGGTTCAGGAGCACCAGACCCGACTACAGATGGCCTTTGAAGGGGCTAGGGGACGGTTAAAGACTGCTGCAGAGCGTCGAAAGAACAACTATGATCAGCATGTTCACGATTCACCGCTGAAGGAGGGACAACTGGTATTGCTGCGGGATTTCAGTGTCCGAGGACGTCATAAAATCCAAGATCTCTTGAGCTCCGTGGCATACAAAGTCCTGAAAGCGCCCCAAGAGGGTGGATCAGTATACACCATCGCACCTGTAGACGACCAGTCCAAGATCAGGCGAGTCCATCGTACCCTTCTGAAGGCCGTGGTCAGGAAGAACTCCCCAGATGGTGCCTCCACTAGTTGTCCACTCTCCACCAACGAGCCCCCCTCAGAGGATGATGCATCATGTGACGGTGATGTGTTGGCCCTCTGGCATGACACCCCTCAGACCGTTTCTACTGGGACTCCTGCAAGACCAACCGCAGTGACCCAGACCACCCCTCAGTTGTTGCCCCCTCGACCTGAAGTGACCCCCACTACTGTGATGCGGCGCCAACCTTCGGCTCCGTCAACTGTTCCATCAACCAGTCATCACCCTGACATCAGTGAAGCAGCAGTACGAAGGACGGTGCAGTCCACTGCTGGCCAACATTCCAACGTCTACCATCTCCCCAGGCCTGTGGGGGAAGTAGCACACGGGGCTGCAAACTCTCCTGGTCCTGTTTGTAGTGCAGTTTCTGTTATATTTAGACCGTGGGACTAGTGTAGGTAAGGTCTTGGCAGGTTCATCGTCGGGTCGACGATGCAAAAGGGAGGGGTAGACTGTAGCAGAATGGGGCTGCAGTATATTCGGGTTTTGTGTCTAGGGTCCCGTATGTTGACTCGGTGATTGACAGCCAATCATTTTACACAGGCAACCTATAAAGACAGGCAAGGCTTCTATGGTCTCTCCTTTTTGTCGCTCAAACCTCACGTCATTTCCAGTGCGCCCGATGTCCGCTGCGGCAGATGCCTGGTCTGGACCCTCGTCCCTCCCTCGGACCGGCCGCTCTCATCGATCGATGCTGGATTAGCTCACCTGATGGACGGAGCTCGATAGGCACTTGTCTGCTCCCCTCCCCAAGCTCATAGGGACGGCTGGATCGGGACTGCGTGTCAGCGTGTCTGTCCTATTCTGCAGTTAGCAACCTAGCGGCTATTCTGGCCCATCTGATCCTATGCTGCTGCTTTGCCTACCCCTGTTTTGTTGTCCATTGTTGTTGCTCACTATTGATTTCTCAGTTTGGCCATTTTAGTATAGTGTATGAAATCAGTGGGACATAACTTTTCATTTCTTTGATTGTTTGCTAACTGGCTTGCTGCCATTATTATTGTTTTGCAGAGTTGATTTTGTTTGTTCCTTTATTCTGTTTTGCCTTGTTAATTCCTTATTCTGTCATACTTTGCTGTTTAGCCTCACCAATAATTTCTTTGCTGGTGTGATTACATCAATTGTATCTCATTCTTTTGCAGCATTTGGCCGGTGTGATCCAGTGTTTTGTTGTTATATTAAGTGATGTCTCACTAATTATTTGTCCTGTCTCTGTGCAGAAGCTGAGAGCCTAAAGGTGGTGGTGGCTGGTGCCAGTCGGTGGTGGTGTCCCCTCGTTGTGTGCTGTGTTGTCAACCCCCTTGCTGTGATGCTCCACGTGTGTGTGTGTGTGTGAGTGTGCGTGCGTGGAGGTGTGTGCACGTGTGATTGGGGCGACCCTCTCCCTCGGATCCCTCACTCCTGGTGCCCCATCCCTCCACTGGTAAGCCTCAGCTTCAGCCATTCCTTTTTCCCTCCCTCCATAATTGTCTTGTGTTATCGGCCTTTTATTAGTATAATGTTGGTTTAAAATAAAGAATTGTGTTAAATGGAACCACGTTTCTAGCCTCATCAGTATTGCGAACCTCTGTGCCTTGTTGAATATCTATTGTTGAGATTTATTGTTCCTTGGGTGAAAGCCCAAGGTGGCGTTGTTGGCTTCTCAATTATGCCAGGTTGCTGGTCAATATAAATAACCGCCCGCCACACAGGCTAATTGGTAGAAACCAAATATGACAGGGTGGTTTTGGTTATGAACAGTTATTTCAGCAGATATTCGATTTATCTTGTACATATTGACATATAAGTAATCATACATTCCAATATTAATAATAATAACCTTAGTATTTGTTTATAATAAAAGAATAATGACATTTCAATACAGCCCATCATTTGGTAATGATAATAATAGCTTCCCCCATTCAAATCCATACTTTCCACTGTCCCAAACAGGGAATATAAATTAAGCATTGTCATGGGCTCGTGTTCCCTGTGGGAAACAAAGTGATGCGGGACCAGGAAGCGGAAGTAAGTGCTATCAGTGTAGTGTTGGTGTTTGCGTGCACAATGTATGAACTAACGGCATGGAATGAGTTATGGAGCAGAATCGGCGGGTACCACGTCGTTCGCTATGATGTTTGCAGCTGTCTAGTGAGTAACTGAAAGATGTGTTAGTGATCGCGTATGAATGAATTACGTCGCGGTTGCCGGCGCCGCGGGTAATTACCAATATACGCTAAGTGTGTGTGCGTGTAAGCAGGTTTGTGTGTGTAGGAGAAGGTAGTCAGTTTACATGTCACAGGGCAGGTCAGGCGAGTTCGGGAAAAGGAGAGGCTGCCTTTTCACAAAGGCACAAGACGAAACAACTTCACTGTCGTGTTTTGGAATGGGGAGGAAAAAAAGTATGGTCAAGTAGAGTTCTTTTAGACCAGTGAGGAACTTGGCCACAACTCTAAACTGGCCATTGTCACTGAATTTGAAAGTGCAGGTTTCCATTTGTTGCGGGACCATGTGACAAATGGTACATGCTTTCACATTGCAGTTCTTCTGGAAGTCCCTCTCAGTGTGACTGTTGTTCCAATTGAGCATATTCTAGGCAAAGTTGTTTACCCAGCACATTTCCCCAATACTCTGGATAAAGATTAGGAATGGAATCTGATCACAATCGTAAACATTCTCACTGTATTTGCAGTGCTTCACAGTACTTACATGCATCCTTAATGAATTTGCATTAATCTCTAAAGATCATGTTGAAGTGGTTGGTAGTTATGCTGGCTTTTATTATTTTATTAATAAATTGGAAAACTTGGAATTTAAAAGTGCATTATTTTCTGTCTTGTTTTCTTGTCAATTACAGGGTTCAGTATTATAATATAATAATTACAATACAGAATTTGAAATGTAGTGGTGTAAAACTAGTCCAGTAAAATGAAAATACTTATGCAAGTAACTCAAATTTTTATTTATGAGATTTCATGGAGCTTCTCTGTTCAGGAGACTTAAATTAGACCTATTTAATATCATTTAGAGATCTCTTCTTTTGATCAGAGTAAGACACAGAGGAGCTATATGTGGTTTTATCCTGAGGTCACTATGAGAAACTGAGACATATTTGAGAAGAATAATGAGATCTTGGGAGTCATAGCTGAGTTTTCTTTGAGCTCTGTCTTTGATCTCATGGTCTCATGTTTAGGAGGCTGAAATTAGACTTATTTTAGATCATTTAGAGATCTCTTGTTTTGATCAAACATGAGATTATATGTGACTGTTTCTCCTGAGTTGAATTTGAGAAGCAGGAGAAAAAACCTTTGGTCTCACCTTAGTATCAAAAATAGCTCATTTGTGTCTAGGAGAAATGAAAGAAACAACAACGAGATCTCTTCTTGGATTTTGCTTTCCTGTGATTGGCGAGATACGATTTCATGAATCACACGCGAACTCTGTCGTAAGATGATTTCTGCATTCTGATCTGCGCTGGTTTCTACGTTAGATTGATAAATGAGGGCCAGCATGTCTACACTGGTGGATGTGCATTCCTTTGTACATATGTCTTTATGTGCTTATGTGTATTTGCATACCCTGCAACAATACCTCTAGTGCACATGTCAAACTCAAGGCCCGCGGGCCAGATGTGGCCCGCCACGTCATTTTATGTGGCCCGCGAGTGCTTAATTGATCTTTAAAAAAAGGCTGTCTTAAAAATAGGTCTATGTTGCTTTAAATCTGTCACTAACGCTGTCGCTGTCAGTATCGCTATCACTCTTCACCGCCGTCCCTCCCCACAACTTCCCCCTGTTCCCCAGCAACCAAATCACGTGATTTGCCATATCATTTTGTGATTGGTTGAGGTGGTGGCTTTTTCTACCAATAGGAATGGGGGTATCATATCACGTGTTTTGTTTTTTTTTGCTTGCAAGCACTTCCTGTTTGCGGACACGTTACTAAGAAAAGCCTGGTTTTACTCGGCCTATCAACACAATTTAAAAACTGGTATATACTTTGAAGTCCACACTTTCGCCACAAGTTGAAACGGAGAATCAGTGAAGCTGCCTCTCGCTGCTCCGTCGTCTTAAAGCGGCCACGTGATTTGGACGCGTCTGTGCGTCCGTCGATCCCAGAGGGTTACAAGATGTTCGAGCAAACGCACATAGTTTGAAACAACGTTCAAAACACACACAGCCAGCATCACAATTAAGCATAAAGTCCGCTAGCTGATAAAAGTCACCGTTAAATCCCCAGTCTGTGGACAGTTTATCCAGATATCGCCTGTTAGGAAATTTGCTCCGACGTTTGTTTTGGGAGAAGTGCAGAAGGAGCAGCAACCGGGGGCTAGTTAGGCTACATCCATGGTACCAGCACGTCTCAGAGGCAGTAGCCGGTCTACTGAACTGATCGTCCGGGGCCGACTCCGTCGTCATCCCGCTGGAGATAACGAGCCAAGTAACTTTATCCGCAAGTTTTTAGAGGTTTACCGCTGCCTGGTTAAACTCTTTTTAAGAGAGCGCCTCAAAGCCGTTGTTTCATCCACTTGTTTTCATCCAGATAAGGCACCAAAGAGACAGGTGCATTGCCTCGCCTCGCCTCACCTCATTTATACTGTTTTACAGTTATATCTGGCCCTTTGAGGGCAACCATTATCCCTCGGTGAAAATGAGTTTGACACCCCTGCTCTAGTGTAATGAGCTGTACAAGCTGAAGGCGGGTAGTGGTCACACATGCACTGTAGATGCTTATCTTATCCATGAGCTGTTGTGATACATGGATAGCTGAATCCAATGAGAGCTTCATGGTTCAAAGCATTATTCTGTGGAGTTATTTTTATTTCTGTGGAGAGCAGATGCAATTTGATTAACATTGTAAAACTCAGTGTAGCAGGAGGTCAGTAGGACCCAAAGAGCAGAGGCCAATCAAGTGTCAGGAATTGGAGGAGGGGCTGATTGGCAGCAGGTGTGACTGCAGCCACCACTCTTCAAATCCTTTGTGCACGCCAGGGCTGTGACTGTTTGATTCCCTGTGGCTCTGGTAGGAAGGACTTTTAACATTGTTTTATATTCATGTTAGTATTTTAATTGCTAGAATGTTAGAATGTTAATGATTTTACTTGTGGGTCTGCCAAACTTGTTTTTAGGACTGACTTGACTGCCAGCACAGAGGTGTGTAAAACATACAGCTTTTAAACCTCTTGTGTTCCAAGTAAACTAACAGTGTATTTTTTTTATTTTTTTGTATTTTAAAGAAATATAAACCCAACACACTTCAAATAAAACATATATATATATATATATATATATATATATATATATATATATATATATATATATATATATATATATATATATATATACATGCCATTTATTTTATTAAAACTAAAACTCTAAGAACACAGTCAAGAAGAGACAAGAAGACAGTCATACTACATCTGGGACACCAACCACTCACTGCTAGGATACTGGGAGTATACTAAGTATTCAAAAGAAATATAAACCCAACACACTTCAAATAAAACACACACACATATACATATATATATATATATATATATATATATATATATATATATATATATATATATATATATATATATATGTGTGTATATATATATATATATATATATATATATATATACATATATATATGTATATATATATATATATATGTGTATATATATATATATATATGTATATATATGTGTATATATATATATATATATATATATATATATATATATATATGTATATATATATATATATATATGTATATATATATATATATGTATATATATATATATATATATATATATATATATATATATATATATATATATATATATATATATATGTATATATATATATGTGTGTGTTTTATTTGAAGTGTGTTGGGTTTATATTTCTTTTGAATACTTAGTATACTCCCAGTATCCTAGCAGTGAGTGGTTGGTGTCCCAGATGTAGTATGACTGTCTTCTTGTCTCTTCTTGACTGTGTTCTTAGAGTTTTAGTTTTAATAAAATAAATGGCATGTATGACCCACACTGGCTGTTGCGGCTTCTTCATTGGAGCCCCTGTGTACTCTGTACCTTTCTGAAGGTTACATCAGTTTGGGTTTTTCAGTTTTACGCACCAAAACTACTGTTTACTTTAGTAAAAGGTCATGGTTTTGGTTAAATAAAAAATGCAACATGTGTGAAATTATTTACATAAGTTAGCTAACCAAGATAAGTTCAAGGAGTGCTGGGACCTCACAACATGGTCCTAACAAAAACAAGGACCTACATGTAAACCAAAGCCTAAAATGCAGCTTCCACGCACCAACAGAGCCTGAAAACAAGTGTGACAAACCCAGAGGTCATGCAAGTCACACCTGATTGTTAAATCTCACCAGCTTTGAAACTCCCTTCTCACACTGAATGAAAGCGCACCTGTCTTTCTGGTGCAAGAGTCATGATTTCTGAGAGATTAAAAACAGCTGCATGCTTGCAACTCACTGCAGACCCAAGTCACACATTGCTGGAAGCAGTAGCTTTTGTCTGTGCAGCTGTTGCTGAAAGGGAGCTAGGCCACAGTCTTCAACCTTGCTGGACAAGCCACAGACAGCTTCCTGTCCATCAAACATGTCCCCATCCAAAGGAGACGCTGCGCAACCCAGCCCTTCATTCCTGCAGAAGAAGGACTTTTCTCAGAGAAGCAGACTGCCACCAAGGAGAGTATTGTGTCTCTCCATGATTGCTTCCTCCTCTTAGCTGTGTTTCAAACATTTGCTCTTTTTCCTAATCTCTCGTTCTCCTCTCTGCTAACCCACAAGTACACGTACACATACGCACGCGTTTGGTGAACAGGTCGCTTGGAGTTAACTCTATCTAACCTCAGGATTCAGCTCTGTCCAAACCACGCCTTGAAAAAAGCGTGTCAGGTCGGCAAAGTTGAGCGCAATCGCCTCCACTGACCAGCCCCAGCATGATGTACCCAGGTCCATCTTGAACATACATTTGATGTGATCTCCCCTGAGATCACATCCGCCACCTTGAGCTCTCACGTGACAAGATTTTCACAAGATAGCGTCCGCCGTCTTAACGTGCTCTCTCTTTCTCCGACACACACATGCCACATGTATATCTGTTTATTGCTTGACTTGCTTTAGTGTTTAGTTACTGTAGTTATAGTTAATTTTGCTTACGTTAAATTAATTTTATAATACTGTAGGGGAGAGTGGGGTAGATGTGCCAGTGGGTAAGTTGACCCAACCCCAGTTTCTAGGAAAGTATGCACATTTGTTACATACCATACATCTAAGTGGCATGCCTCATGCCTGTCTGTCTGTAAAGGGGAGAACAATTGGACAAGGTGGGTGTTTTATTTCCAAAAATATTGTCTATGGGAGCAAAGTGAGCCAGATGCTATGTGGTAAATTGAAGCAGTGGTTCAACTTACACCTACCATAAGGCACTGAAGTTAAGTCTTAAGCATAACATTGTTTTAAATATTCAAGGAGAATGATGTTGGCTCTCTCCCACTGAATAATGTGCTGAAGAAGCTTCCTAAACCTCAAAAGGTTTGAGGAACTGCAAGAAGGGAGCAACAACCCATATTTCCCTGCAACCTTGAGAGATGGAATGTCAGATAATCTTTGATTGCATGAAACTATTCAACATTTGACTGGATGATGACTGGATCATCAGCATCATTTTGTGAAGATGTTTTTTGTTTCTCAAAACTATACAGGTGGTCCTTCTAATTTAGATAATACCCTCACTGAATGGGAATGTTTAAAACTATTGATCACCAATGGGGAAAAAAAGATTAAACTGAATATTAAACTGCTTGAATTTGTGTTGTTTGAGGTAGCTTTTTAAAAAAAACTGAATAAGATTGTTTGGAAAGGTGAATGTATTATTAAATGAATTTGTTTTCAGAGAGGTAATATACTTTTTTTTAAAATTATTATTATGTTGGCGTTAAAACTTGAAAAATGTGATGGTAAATTTATTCCCAGATGGCCAAGTGGATCAACTTAACTGGTAAGTTTATTTGTTTATTTAAAAGGATCCCCATTAGCTGACGCCGAGACGACAGCTAGTCTTCCTGGGGTCCAGACAAAACATACAAAACACAACAACAGCAATACCAAAAGTACATATTAAAATAAAAACAATAAAATAACGAAAAACAACATGCGCTTCAGGTATCCCCTAACATAAACTTGCTCAATCACATAATCAAGATGAGAACAAATATATTCTTAGTCTCTTTTTAAAAACACTTTTCCCTTTAATTTCACGAACCACAACTGGAAGATTGTTCCATAGCACAGCTGACCGATAGAAAACAGTCCTCTTCATAGATTCAGACTTAGGCAGTTGTAGAGAAATCTGTCCACTGTTCGCCCCTCTAGTGTAATGTGAATGCGTATTTGAGCAATAAATTATGTTATCATGAAGAAATTTAGGAGTCTGAGTGTTTATAATTCTATGAAAGTATAATAATATATTAGCCGATAGTCTATGCTTGACCATCTGCCAAGCAAGACGTTCATGCATCTCTGCAACACTAGTTCTTGATGAACAACCAAGAACCAGTCTTGCAGCCTTGTTTTGAGCCACCTGTAATTTACTCAGAAGACAATTTGATGCAGCAGACCATACAACTGAACAGTAATCTAAATGACATAAAACCAATGTGCCAACAACACGACTTAACAACTGTGAATTGACGAATGGAGCACATTTACGCGTTATGGCAACAGCTCTGCCTATTTTGGCAACCACTTTGTTGATGTGATCAGACCACGACAATGTGCAGTCAAGCCAAAGTCCGAGAAGCTTCACCGTTTTTACTTGCTGTATAGTCTTGCCATTTACTTGTATATTCATTTTAGGATTATGTGATAATCTATACTTGGAACCAAATATTATACTCGTTGTTTTTGATATATTTAGAATAAGTTTATTAGTTTTGATCCAGTTGTATAATTTGCTGATCTCACAAGACAGAACCTGATTAAGCTCTGAATATGTGGGGGCTGCATAATAAAGAGTAGAATCATCAGCAAACATAGTCAATGCAGCCTTACTGAGAACATACGGCATATCATTAGTAAAAATTGAAAATAAAAGAGGTCCAAGGCAGCTTCCTTGAGGGACCCCACAGTCCAGGGACTTACTACAAGATAATGCACCATTAAAATAAACTCTCTGTGACCTCTCAGACAGATAGCTCGTAAACCACTTGGTTGCAGAGGAAGTAAAACCATAACTAATAAGTTTGGAAATCAAAATGTCATGGTCGATCACATCAAAGGCAGCACTGAAGTCAAGTAATATTGTACCCACAAGCATTGAGTTATCAATTGATGATAACCAGCTGTCTGACATTTGTGTCATTGCAGTGCAGGTGGAATGACCAGACCTATAAGCATGTTGGAACATAGTAGTTAAATCATTGTGAGAAAAATAATCTTGCACTTGCTCAAATACAATCTTTTCCAATAATTTACTCAAAATAGGCAAAATGCTAATAGGCCTACTATTTGGACCACAGAAAGTTGATTTTGTATCTTTGGATAAAGGAATGATCTTACCCTCCTTCCAAAGTTTTGGATACACACCACTTATCATACATCTGTTGAATATGTGACAGATTGGTTTAGAAATATGTACAGCTGATAATTTCAACAGCCTACTATCCAAGTTGTCTGTGCCAGCAGACCCACCAACAGTCAAAGATCTCAGCAACATTTCCACCTTCGCAATATTAACCTGATAAAAATCAAAATTACACAGTTTATCCTTCATAATACATTTTTTTATCAGCTCATCGGAGATGAAATCAACAGTATAATCCATTTTCTCTCTTAGTTTAGAAACCTTATTTACAAAAAAATCATTGAAATAATTTGCAATCTGCAATGGCTTAGTCAAATAAACTCCATCCGATTCAACAAAAGAAGTACAGGTAGATTTTTTCCCCATGATTTCGTTGAGTACATTCCACAATCTCTTGCTATCTGTACCGCTATCAGAGATTCTCTTTTGAAAATATTGTTTCTTTTTCACTCTGTTTACCTTAGTCACATGATTCCTTAAAGTACAATAAAGTGTTCTGTCTTCAGGAGAGCCAGAATGACATGCAACCTTTTTAGCCTTGTCCCTTTGAGTCATCAAGCTCTTTAATTCAGCATCAACCCAAGGAGCACTTTTGGCTTTAACTGTAAATTTCTTTAACGGGGCATGATTATTAACAACTCTCATAAAAAGATCCATAAATAAATTAAGGGAGGTATCAACATCATCAATAGCACATACCAAATCCCATTTAATGTTATTCAGTTCATTTAGAAACTTCTCCTCATTAAATTCCCTATAAGTTCTTTTCATAATGATTTTAGGACAGGCCCTAGGTAGCTTTGTTCTCCTGGAGACAGCAACACAGTTGTGGTCACTAAAGCCAACTGTTACAGAAACGGGTGTTGAACACCTATCAGGATTGTTAGTGTAAATATGATCTATACATTTTGATGTTGAAGATCCTGTACTATTACTAGAAATTCTTGTGGGTTGAAACATTAATTGAGATAAACCACAGGTGTCTGTCATAGATTTAAACTTTTTCTTCAGAGGACAATTCTTAGAAAGCCAATCAATATTTAGATCACCCAACCAATATAGCTCTCTGTTTTCCTGTCACTTTGTCCAGCATATTACATAAACCATTTAGATACTCTATCCTGGCGCTAGGCGGCCTATAACAACAGCCCAGAACTATTGGTTTTAAATATGGCAGTTGTACCTGTAACCATAACACTTCAACATCATCAACCATTAAGTCATGTCTTAATTTCACAGGAAAATGATCACGTATGTAAATTGCCACGCCACCTCCAAACCTGTTTCTATCGTGTCTATAAATTGAAAAACCCCCTATGCTAACTTCGGAATTGTCTATGAGACTGTCCAGATGAGTTTCAGAGATCATAAGTATGTCTATTTTATTTAATAGCAAAAATAGAGAAAGGTCGTGAATTTTATTCCTTAGACTACATATATTAATATGTGCAAGGATTAAACCTTTAGGTAGTTTATTAATTTGTAAAAAGTTAAATTGAGCCACAGGAACACTTTTTCAGTTCATATCTTCAAGGCCATTTGTCAAGGATGCATTCCTATAGTTGAAAGACAACATCTCAAACTAAGAGTAGATGTTTTCATTGTACTTCTGTCTCATTTTTCCTTGCCTGGAGAACCACATTAGTAAAAACCTGGCTCATTTTGCCCCATTCCCCAACTACAGAGCAGTTGTCTGTGATTATTTTGTGCATATGCTTTGTGATAATATCAGGTTGTGATGGTCAGTGCTCAGATTCATTTCCTTCACTTTTCCCTTATTGGGGGTCCAAGCAGCGAAGCTTGGCACATTGATTAAGGTCAGTAGCATCTCTAATTTCACCAAGTTACATGTCGGCACTACACACGCTCTAGTGCCACCAACGGGTCAAAGTTTCAGGTACATTTGTGCACATAACTTCTGACCCGTTGGCCCGATTTTCAAAAACAAGGTACCGTTGGAATCCTTGGATCATGTCGACTTCAACGCAACCCCCTACCACATAATACGTCATAGTACATTTTCCGCCATCTTTGATATTATCGAAAGCAAAACTAAATTTTCAGTGGTCGCAATTTTTGGTCGATTCTCATGAAAATCGGCACAGATTATCTTGAGGCCAATTTGCACAAAAGTTACTTAGTGGCGTTTAAATTTTTGACTTTGTTCGCCCGCTACAGCCAGTTGAATTTGACGGCGATGAAGTGCGCAAACATAAAAAAAGTGCGCAAACATAAAAATTGGTGTGATTTGGCCACTAGGGGGCGCTATAATTAGCAAAATTGCATTTTTGCTATTTTCTCTTGATGTGTTGGGATTTCAGACTAAATTTTCATGTCTGCTGATACTGTGGAATGTCCCCTTTCAGGATCTTGCAAAACCTTTCACGTCATCATAAGAATTCGGCCGCCATATTGGATTTTAGCGAAACAACATTTTCAGTGGTCGCAAATTTTGTCCGATTCTCACGAAAATCGGCACAGACCATCTTCAGACCGATCCGCACAAAAGTTACTTAGTGGAGTTTCCATTTTCGAATCCGCTCCACTGCTACAACCAATAAAATCGTGATTTATAATTTATATTAAGAATTTCATATTATTCTTAATAATTACTGTTGTTAATAATGAATTGCTAAAACCAAACCTGCCTTACCATTGTACCCAACAGGAGTCAATATATAATCTCTTGGGTGAAAGTTCTGTGTTTGACCCATCCTGCTTCCTAGATGAACTTTGTAGCGCTTTAATCTTATTGATCACAGTTTTCCTATGACATTCACATGTAAAATGACAAACAAAAAATGTATATACAAATTGTTACATGAAAAGCAAAATATAATTTGTGCTAACACAATTGTTAATTATTCACCATTTGATGATACTAGAATGATGTTTCATAATCACATCAGGCTGAGTAGAAAGAAACAGCTCCTTTATCTAATCTACAAATGGACACAATAATATTCATCCCAAATATTCACTAAATAAAAGCATAAAGGGGTAAAGGTCACAACATTTCACACACTGTTATCACACAGACGGGCCATGGAATAACAGTCCCACCTCTGACATGTTTCACAATGTGTTTCTAGTCAGGGTTTCAGATTTGATGAGTATGACAATCAAAGTCTATCATTTCTTATTTTCCTTTTTTTTAGTGAGTCCTTTGGACAGGCCTTCTCTCACACTTTTTTTTTCTTCTCTCACACTTTGGGGGTAGCACATGCTGACCTGTGACATCATAGAACAACTCTTCCTCTGACCTTCCAGGGGTCAACCTGCATTCACGACACAATGTGACTGTCAACACTCATTCCCCTGCCTGACAAGAGGGGCACCACATAATCAGCACTGTCGTCTCTGAGCGATGTCATTAGGAACGGCTGGCTGAGCTTTAATGGATGACCCAACACTGAGCACATCACCGCCTGGGTGCGACACTGTGACCGCCGTGAACACCAGGCCCTGAGAGCACGAAATGTGTTCTCAGATACATGCTTCCCTGCTGACTGGACCTTGTTTGTTTTGCAGCAATATGTACACATGGCCAGAATTTTAGTTTTTAACATTCAAAAAATGAACTAACATCAACTAAGTGTGAAAAAACAACAGCGTTGACCAAATGTCAACACTGAAAACAGAACTGTACACCACCTAATTTCAAGTTTCTCTCTTTTACTGAACTAAGACGATCTTCATTTTCTTAATGACAAAATACATCATCAATTCACAGATCTAAGACTAATTATTCCGGTTCTACACACCTTTTTCACCCCAATGCCCAACTCTTTTTCCTCTGCTGCTTCACACTTCTTTTGTTCCTGCCTGCTATGTCTTCATGTCCATGCAGTCACGATCCTGGTCAGAGCTGCTGTAAATGCCACTTAGCTCCACAGCTAACTGACTACTTATGAACAAAGATAGCTACAGCAAAGAGTATAGTATGCAATGCTGCCGGTTATTTTGCCACCTAGTTTTGTAGCAATTTTTGTTTTTTTGACTTTTCTTAACCTTAACAGAAACAAATTATTGATAAAGATAGAGAAAAGAAACCTTGAGCCACTCAGTACTTTATTCAAGGTACAAACTGTACATTAAATGTACAATTAAGTACCATTACAGTTGTGACTGACTTAAGTTTCATTTGTAGCTTAAATATTTCCGAAAGTACACAAAGACAATTTTATGTCTTAAATATTGTAATATAGGAAGTGCTTTCACTGATTCTAAGTTCTTTTTTGCAAATCATGAGTAATCAAGCTATTTAAAAACATTCTCAATAACATAACTACTCAGCTTTCAACTCTCCTTCCTTTTAAACTTTATATAACCACAAGGACACATGCAAACAATCATGAACACAAGCACTTATTTCTTCTTTCCCTACATGCTTTAAATGAAGAATTTAACGTATCTTGTAGAATAACAGGTGTTTACTGACGTTAACTGTTGGAGATGTAGTAGACTGCCCTGGTTTGTGGTTTAAAGAACAGTAGTTGGACATCTGTGGCTGGTCAGGCAACTGTGTGCAGTTTAATAATGAGCAGTAATTACTCTGTATGTATAAGTTAACATTAAGTTCCCTGCCACCACTGCTGCACTGTGTAGGTTTAGCCTGAGAAAGCAGCATGTGGGTCAGAGCTCACAACACACTGAGGTGAACTCTTTTTATCAGAGCTGAGTCAATCAGTGAACCGGTGCTGTATCAACAGCTGCACTGCTCAACCTTCTTGGCTCCTGGCCTCAAAACACACACTTTCGTTCAGGAATTTTATTTCCCACAGTATTGCTGGATCACTGGCTATGTGACTGCAGATATTATTATTTTATTAAGGTGGTAACATGTCTTTTTAAAATTTTGGTTGTGCACTCTTACGTGTATCCGTGACACAATCCGTGACACGCCTTTGATTCTTTCTCCTTTTAACTGAGAGCTGTTGCTTAATAATGATGTGGTAGTCACCCAGAAAGTACTGTATGACACATTACTTAAAAAAAAAAGAAAAAAAAAAAGTAATGAGTAATGATCAGGGCTGCCAACTCTGAGAAGGGAGAAATGGGACACGTTTTGGTTGGCTGTTTCATTACTTCTAATCCTTACCCCAACCATTAAAATAAAATGACCTGTTACGTCTCTGGTCTAGGGGAACCAGGACATAGCATGTTGTGAGTCCCCACCCTTCCCATAGACTGGGCGGTATCAAACAGATGAACCAAGTGTGCATCTAAATTCAACAAGATTTCCAAGTTTCTAAGGGACGCACAGAAAAGCGGCTGTCATCCAGCCCATCATCATTGTGATTGTATGGAGACTACATGAGAAACACAGGGACAACAGCAACAGGAAACAAACTGGTACCATTTTCACGATCAGCATAGACTTTAAGCATGTTTTTATCATGCTTTTTTAAATTGGCATTTACTGGCATTAACCATGACCTAGTTATTGTTATTCAAGTATGTCCTATTATAGACAAGGACAACAAAAATCATTTTGAGCTATGTTTGAACTGATTTAGTTTTGGTTGTGTTGTAGCCATATACCATAAGGCATTTTCACTAAAGTTCAAGTTATTGCCTTTTAAATCACACTTGCATGTTGACCTCACAGTTCTTCTGTTATAAGCTTTTCCATTTGGGCTGCAAGTTTTGCAAACTGGGAGCATGGTTATTATGTGGTAGACAATTAGAGCAAGTACTCAACGTCAATACAAGATTTTAACTAAATCAAACACAAATGAGTCAACCACACAAACAGGGTAGTATTTCATCCTTACCAAAAAGTTCACTATGTGATTTTACCTAATAATTTTTCATCTCTGGCTGAGGCTGATGTAATCAGTATAATCACATGATTTAAGTTTTGATTAAGTGAAATATTTTATAATGTTGGCACTTTTGCTTGCTAGATGTAAAGAAGATCATGCTCATACTATTGTCATGACAATGACATGCCTTATTTTTCTTCCAGCTGTTCCACCTTTACATTAGAATGTCTCCATCATGCATGGAGAACACCGGTTGAGCGCAGCAACAAATATAGATAGTAGGGGGTACAGTTAATATACGTGGGTTCTCTAAAAACATGAACAATGCGCTATATTGTATTTAGTGTTGAGTTTGTATTAATGGCACAATATAATATTCAAAACATTAACATAAAAAATGGGAGCAGATCAGCTATCAAGGAGGCTTCAATCTAAAATATGACCACAAATAGAAATTAATAATAACATAAACCTGCTTCAAAGGCCTGGTGTCCTCTGGAATTGAAGTAAATACACAGAAATACAAAAGTTAAAAACATGAAATACTTAAGAATCAGTGAACCGTGGCCCTGCACCCTGGGCCTTCACTAGGACCATTGGGCCACACTTGGCAATAAACAATCAAACAAAGCAATAAAAATAATAGCCAGAGCCCTACATGTGACATACAAGGTCAGCATATCCTCCTGAGACCGGGAAGAAAAAAAGGTTTTAATAATTAGATTTTTTGTACATAATTTAATTAATTGGGATGTAATAAACATATCACCAAGATTATTTTCTCAAAAATGTTATTGATTTATTGTTTATAACCTGTCCCTTGTAGGGTCATTCTTTTCCACAAAAGGTACATTACAAGGCACGATTTGGTAATGATAAAATGATGCATTTTCCTTTTAATTTTTTTTATCATTTGATGAATATTGGAAACAAATAAAAAAAACACATTTTAAAACCTACTCTACTGCCTTGCTCTCTTCCGCCTCATCTCCTGACAGCTCAATGGCTTACTCTCCCTAAATAATCTTAAACAAAATCTTTCCTGCCTCTGTTTCCTGAAGTATGGAAAATGGTTGGAAATGAGAAGAAGCAAGTCCCACTGTCCCCCACAAAATGTTAAAATGTGTATTTTGAGAGGCTTAACATTAACATACACTTCTGATCTTATATCATAGTATAATATAGTTAAGACTATCATAAATAAAGAACAACATCCTCAGGATAAACAGAAACAGTATTTCTTGATAGATTTGATCACTTAACTCCCTTACTGCCATAAAATATGTTGGTTGCAATTCCCACCATTTTGAAAAGACAGAAGAAGAGCTCTGTTGACCACACCCCTTGTGTGTTACATCACTAGAAAGCCCAGAATGTGCTTTACACAGGACAATAGGACTCAAATAAACTGCATGCATGTTTTTTTAAATAAAGGCCTCAGTGTCATGTTCACCACAGTGGACAAAAAATAATTGTCGGATGTTAAAGGTTTCTTTGCCCTAAATGGCTTCACAACACACAAAGGCCATTCAGTAAAACAAGACACACAAAGCTGGCTATGTAACATCACTACATCTATTTATGACATGTAAAACAATTGGATTATTTTGTGAAAACAAATGATACAAGCAAATCATATTGACTTAACAGTACCAGTAAAAAGTTTGGACACACCTTCTCATTCATTGTTTTTTCTTTATTTTTATTATTTTCTACATTGTAGACTAATATTGAAGACATCAAAGCTATGAAGGAACACTTATGGAGTTATGTAGTAAACAAAAAAGTGTTAAACAAACCAAAATATGTTTTATATTTTAGATTCTTCAAAGTAACCACCTTTTGGTTTGATGACAGCTGTGCACACTCTTGGTATTCTCTCAGTCAGCTTCATGAGGTAGTCACCGGGAATGGTTTTTAATTAACAGGTGTGTCTTGCCAAGACTTAATGTGTTTGAGACCATCAGTTGTGTTGTGCAGAGGTAGTGTTGGTACACAGTTCTATACAGTGAATAGCCCTATTTGACTACTATTCTAATCCATATTATGGCAAAAACCACTCAACTAAGTAAAGAGAAACGACAAAATATCCCCCAAAGAGAGTGTATGTTTGCTCCTTCCACTCTGTCAATAAAAAGCCCGCGGAACTATTATTCTATTATTTATTATTATAAGCATTATCCATGCTGTATGTTTAGCTTGATTGGCGCTGTGGCTGGGCTCTCCTGCTGCCTTCAGACATATAAACTCGCTGTGTTTCAGTACACAACAGTACTTTCCCTATTTTGTTACTGTGCAGGTAGTTGTATGCTTCTGTGCTTTTTGCGTAATTCTTCGCCGTCAACACCCTCAGAAAATACAAGATAATTAACTAATAATGTCGATGTAGCTAACGTCGGGCCATTGCTTCATGTCATCTACCCACTCCGTGAGAACTGACGGGTGAGGCACTGTTACAGAACTGTCCTCACGACTTTTAAAAACATCCGTACTGTGAATCCACCTCCAATTTTTGTTCAGTTTGTAGCTTTCTTTTTGTTAATAGCTGTTTTTTAGAGTGAGCATGACAGCTACGCTAGCATAAACACAGAGTTCAACCAGTTCAACCGGAAGACCATAAGCGACCTATGAACCATGGGTAAACTCGCAAAGTCAGATGAATATCTATGGTGAATATGTTGGGTATTCGCGAATGCCCAGAAGATGCTGTGAAATGATCCCGCCACCAACTCAACAAAATATGATTGTCTAATACACCTGTCAATGTCAAATTCATGTCACATTCATTTGAATTACACATTGCTGCTACCAAAGGCCTTGCAGGGTGAGTCATTTACCCAGATACCAACAGAAGAAAAATTGTGATTGGTCCATTTCTCATTCCGTTATATTAACCCACTGCCAACACAGTGAGTCCAAGTTCATAATAGCCTAATCTACAGATTATTAATATTATTTCAGTGAATTATTAATATTACTTCAGTGAATAAAAACAAATAAATAAGTAAATAATATATAATACAATACATTTATTTGGAGTACACAAAAATTAAACTTAGGCCTTCATTGAATACCTAGAAGGCCCAGAAGGTTCCCCTCTGTTAAGAATGCATTTCAGCTAAATCTCTAATTCTCAAAATTATACTTTCCTTTCATGGGCTGCTGTCACGCCCTCTTCCCAAGGAATAGTAAGCTCAACAATGATGAAACTTTTCTCCACCAGGGACCACATGACGATGTCTGGACGGAGAGTGGTTGTCATGATCTCTCTCGGGAAGACCGGCAGTTTTCTGAACACCAACATTTGTCACTCTTTCCCAGGTCTGGGGATGGTGTTTCTCTCTTGTGCCTGTGTATGTCGTGTGGTTTGACAAATGTTGATATGGTAGACTTTGATGTTTCTGGGGTACGGTTTAATGCCACCATACATCTCTCCAGGACCTCAACCAGCTTGACAAGTTCTTGATCATGACGCCACCTGATGCATTCCTGAGTCAGTGCCACCTTGCATCCTGATAGGATGTGCTGAAGACTTGCCTTGATATTGCCGCACAGTGGACAGCCAACCTCACTTCCAAACCACTGGCTGATATTCCTCTTCTCATTCACACGTACACTTCTGGAGGATTTTCTTGCTGTTGTTAATCATTCCTGTCATACCTGTTGTTCCGTCCAGGTCAGTCCACCTTCCACCCCGTTTCTTGGAGGGCCTTCAGGTTGTTTTCTTTTATCTTGCTTCATAGTCAGGAAGGATGCTTCGTGGGGCTTCCAGGTTGCTAGTGGGTAGGGTGACTAGCTGCCCACTCGTAATGCAGTCTTTCCTGCTGTCAACTAGTCTTTCCAAGTTGTCCACTAGTCTTTCCTGGGTGTCACCTGCCCTTTTGCAAGTTAAATTGTTGTACAGATGAGGTGCTCTTTCTGCTTGCCTTTGTAGCCTGTCACACCTCCTCTGGTGCAGGGTTGTCAGCTGGGAACAACCATTCACCGTTGTTTTACCCCCCTACCAGTACATCTCCCGGCAGTGGTGGCAATGACATATTAGGAATGTCTCCCGACCATTCCCTGCAGCTGCCTTTACAGGGATTTTAGCCCCCAGCCAATCTCCTTCCTCAAGAGTCAAAGCCAGTGGCTGGTTTCCTCTGCCTATTCCCCAAGCTCCTTTACCACTTTCCAAAGGTTGACCCCCGTCATACCAGACCCTCAGAGCAGTTAGACAACTGCTCTCCTGAGAAACCCCAGCATCCAACCTTCACGTGGTAAACCATTGCTTTCTATTCGCTGCCAGCTCGGAGTACTTTAGACTTTTCCTTTCATGGGCTGCTGTCATACCCTCTTCACAAGGAATGATAAGCTAAAAAATGATGGCACTTCTCTACCGCGAACCACATGACAATGCCGGAGAGTGATTGTCATGATCTCTGTCAGGAAGACCAGCTGCCTTCTGCGGTCCACCAACATTTGCCACTCTTTCCCGGGTCTGTGAATATTATTATCCAGTTGCCCCTGTGGGTGGTCTTGTGTTTTTCCTCCCTCATCTGAGCTCGGGTCCTCTGCCAGAGGGTTCTGCGCAGTATCTTTGCTGTTCCTAGGACTGCACACTTCTTGACATAGATCTTGCATGTTGTTCCTGAAATCTGCTGGAGCCATTCTCCCAATTTCATGGTGCTCCTATTACCATGGAGACAACTGTTGCCTACACAGTCCACATCTTCCACAGCTCCTCTTTCAGCCCTTGGTATTTCTCAGGTTTCTCATGTTCCTTCTTCCTGATTTTGATGTCACTTGGGATTGCTACACTACTGCCTTCTTCTGAGGTTTGTCCACCACAACTATGTCCAATTGATTAGCTTTCACCAGTTTGACAGTCTGTTTCTGGAAGTCCTAGGGGATCCTGGCCTGGTCATTCTCCACCACCATCAGATGTGTCTCCCATTTTGACAGAGGGGCATCCAGCCCATACTTGGCACAGATGTTCCTGTACCAGTCACTTTGTTACGGCACACCATGTACACCCTGCCTGCGTGCATCTTACAACATGCTGTTAAGTGCTGGATTGCCTGCGAGGCATCTTTGCACAAGCCTGTATGGGGTCCTGCCTGGTGTGGTAAATCCCAACCTCAATCTGTTCCTGTGCTGCTATGGTCAGTGCCTCTGTGCTGTTGTTCAGTCCAGCTTTTCCTGAACACTGGTAGGATTTCTCGATATCAGCCACTTCCTCAATCTGTTGTGGTACATATCGTGCAGGGGTTTGTCCTTCCATGGTATTTCCTCCTGATCTTCCTTCTCCTCCTCAAGGAGTTTCTGCTGCCGGAGGTATTACCTTAGCAGTCCATCCCTTGGGGCCATCTTCCAGATGTACTCATGGATCTTTGTTGTTTCTTCCTCAATAGCGTTGACACTTATTTGTCACAGTGGACACTGGACTTGGGGTGCAAACCTTCCATGCATTGGAAGAAGCTTCCTTGTCTTGATATCAGTGGCCTCTATCCATCTCCTTTGGCCAGCTTATTATGCCCCGAAAGTATCTGATGACTGGCAGGGTGTAGGTGTTGATTTCTCGGACCTTGCTCTCACCATTCAGCTGACTTTTCAGGATTTGCCTTACTCTATGTAGGTATTGGACTGAGGCTGCTTTCCTAGCGACCTCACCATGGTTTTTCATTTTCTTGTGGGACCCCAAGGTACTTGTAGCTGTCTACATGTGCTATGTTGCCATCTGGTAGTTCAGCCCCTTCAGTTCAGTCATCTTCCCTCTCTTTGATACCATCTGACAACACTTATCTAGTCCGAATGACATCTGATATCATTGACGTAGATTCTGGCGGTCCTTGGTAGCTTTGGATGCACCGATACATAAAGTCCTATAGGTGCTCAATTGGATTTAGGTCAAGGGCCGATCAATGGCAATAGTACCATCGTCATCCAGGAACTTCCTACACACTCTAACCACATGAGGCTAGGAATTGTCCTGCACCAGGAGGGACCTAGGTCCCACTGCACCAGCGTGAGGTCTGACAATCCCTCTGGGGATTTCATTCCAGTACCTAATGGCAGTCAGGGTACTGTTGGCTATTACATGGAGGTCTGTGCAGGGCCCTCATGCCACCCTTATGGAGTCTGTTTCAGACAGTTTTGTGAGAAACATGCACACCAGTAGCCTGCAGGAGGTCAATTTGTGGGGCTCCGGGAGTGCTACTCCTATTCCCCCTCAAGCAAAGCAGCAGATACCGGTCCTGCTGCTGGGTTTATGCCCTTCTATGGCCCTGTCTAGCTCTCCTTGTATCTCCTCCATGCTCTTGAGACTGTGCTGAGAGACACAGCAAACTTTCTTGGGACGGCACGAATGGATGTACCATCCTAGAGGAGCTGAACTACCTGTGCAACCTGATTGGGCTGCAGGTACTGCCTCATGTTACTAGTAGTGCTAAGGACACTAGCAGAACACAAAACTAGAGAATACTCAATCAGGAAGGATAAGGAGAGAGCGACTGTCAGTGTCCACCACATGAAAAACTATTCCCTTTTCTGGGGGGTTGTCTTGCTTTTACCTCTCCATTTCACCTGTTGTCACTTTCACTTGCACCAAAGCAGGTGAAATTGATTCACAATTGTTTGTGCCTATTAAATTGACAGATCTCTGAAGTTTAACTGACCTTGCCCTAGTTTATTTAAATATGCTTTCAATTAAGTAATCAAGCCAACATGCACATTATTTAGAACTATAAATTAGCAAATTATTTTCTTTTGGCCATTCAAATATTCGTTTGATTTGATGCATATTTCACCTTACTCAAATCTTAATTAGGTTTCAGATGATTTTAATTGATACACTTAAGCAATCATTCACAGCACTGAAGCTATTCTACAAACCTTATATAGCAGAGGTGATAGTAATTGAGGCACACTGAAGCAAAACAACAAGAGGGTATTTTGTAAATACTGTAATCTTCACAGGCCGAGGGAGAACATCTCAGCCCCAAAACTAAAGAGAAATAAAACAGTGGTATGCTGAGTGAAGCAACTATATTTCCCAACATGCCTAGCTTGATCATGTGATGCTATTCCGAGAGCAGTGCCGCTCATATAGTCCTACATTCCTACTCCAAAGCAGAGAGCCACGTCTGCTGTTCTGTTTCTCTTTCCTTTTTGTGAGGTCTGTTGTTCGTCTGTATGAATGTATGTCATGTCAGAGTGTATGTGTATGATGTTTATATCAATTCATATTCATATATGATTTGGAATAATAAAGTTAGCATTGTTGCAATGCATCAAGCTAATGCTAATGGCCCTTGTAGTGGGCTCTAGCTTGTAGTACTGCTTTCCTTTATGGTTGGAATTTGATTTAGTGGTAGGTAATCCTATTGTATATGCTTTGGAACATCATTGAGTGCAACTAAAAAATGTAAAGCCCCATCTTTGTATGTTTTGATTGTATACTAAGGCTATAACTAAGGGTGAATGGCTAAGTGGTTGTACAAATGTTAAATTGCTGAGCAGCATGTATTGCTTGTGTTGCCCCTCCAACCTCTGAAATGTTTTTGTGCTGCAGCGAATATTCACATGGCTTTGTTGATTTTGGCTTGAAGCAGCAAGCCTTTCTGTCTTGGTTCATTTAAGTACCTTATTTTGAATTTTTGTATTTTATGGATATGTGTACAATTACCTGATGTCCTGTTACATCTTATGGCACCTTAAGAACCACACCCTTAAAGTCCTGATATACAAAACTATTATAACTGCATGCTCCATCAATTCCAACTATTTTAAAAGGTTCCATCCGTGTAGTGGTAAATAAAGGACACTGTTGTTTGGACCCACAGATGTTGTTCATTGTGGATTTCAAAATTGACTCTGAACTGAACTCAGTGTACCAGAATTCCCCAGTGCAAATTCAGCTTTGAGCTAGTTGAATTATGCTTCACACAGACTCAGGGTCTTTGCATGCACCTAACCATCTTCTCTAACGTGACATCACGTGACACACACACACACACACACACACACACACACACACACACACACACATACACACACACACAGTCCTTCAGCCTGGAGCACATCACACCCACATGTGATATCAGTGAGCACATGATGTGAGCACCACCATTGTTTTTTTGTTCTCTCCTATCAATGAAACAAGTGGTGATCCACCATCTTGGACCTGAGTCCAACCCTTCAATCAGCTATCTTGTAGTCCCTTTTGATCAGCCATTTTTTTTGTAGTCTTTCTTTGTCCTTGCCGCGGTACTTTGAACCCTAGCCAACATTTTGCTTTTGTTCTCCCAGACAATTCGTTACATTGTGTGTTTTCATCTTTGTGTTAAACAAAATACTTTTGAACCTTCATGCTGTCTATTAAATTTTGTACAAGAGTGAATGTTGCCAACCTCTACTCTGTCAAGGACTCCAAAATCGTTCAACCATTACCAGCTGTTATGGTAATTTTGGTTGTAGTTAATAAGCTATTTATGAATCAGAGTTACAGACTGACTTTTTATGAGATTGATTTGGTGAATTGGCTATCTTTTCCCTTCTTCAAGGGTGGTGCCCCGAGGTGATCTAATGATAATTGGATCTTATTATTTATCATAATTAATAATTATCCCTGATTAATTATTAATGATAGCCAAATTTAACCCAAAACTCATTTGCATTGCATGAAGCACTACACTGTTGATTTCAATCCCTGACTTGCCATGTATATCTTCTGATCGAGGAAGATCCAGCTGTTGCACTATTCCACTAGCTATTAGACACACCCTGTTCTTTACAGTGATACTGGAACCAACAAGAAGTGAAAGTGATACGGTGAAAGTTTACTTGAAATTGGATTCTGTTTCAGTGACACTGTCTGTGTTACTGTCAGACTGTTTAACATTTTATGCTTGTATTATATGGCTTGTATCTTAGCTGAGCAGTTCTGGCTGCCTGTTGGTTTTTTAATCTTTCTATTATAATTTGTAATGCTCGACTAGGGTGACTACTACGGTACAACTCAGATCTTTTACACCAATATAAGGCATAACACATCCTAGATCCATTTCAGTTTTTAAGGGGCTGGTATCAGTAGCTGTCTGCCTACTGTGTGCCTACTGTCTGTTTAATAGGGCTGTCACTTTATTTATTCGTAATGTTAACACTCATCCGAAAGTTGGAGGAATTTTTAGGAAGTTCATATTTGGATTAATTCAAACAAATTCCATGTCATTTCAAATTTGGTCAAACTTGATTTCTTGAAAAAGTGTCAGCCCTACTGTCTACCCAAACAAAAATTTACATTCAATGACTTTGTTTTGGAGCACCAAGTGTAGATCACCCTGATTATACAACTGAAAGGCAAATACAATGCTCCCTTCTATTAAACTAGCGATGTTGAAGCAGTAGCTATTCCTTCCCAGCCACTGCAAACAGGAATAAGCTCAAGTCAGTACTGCATACATGCCATATGCCCTCATATAAAACTTCAACATGGTGGATATGTGTTAAAAAGGTTTCAGATTTGTTGGAATTGTTGTCCTACTTCACAGCTAAACATCAGAAAATCTGAAGATAATTTCATCATTAATTATCAACAGTTTTGATTTTAAAATCAAAATTAATTCATTGGAAAAAATAAAAAAATCACAGGAATACCTGACATAGCCTATTCCTGGAAGGTACCAGCACATGCAGATGCGATGACAAGCTCTTTCAAACTTCACATTTTGTGTTTTAACTTTTTTTGCCGAAACACCTGTTACCTATGTTGGAAAAAGATTAATCAGCAGATGAATGAGAGGATCACTGCCCATGGCACCTTCTGACCCAACACCACCCCAGGATGGAGAGGAAAAGAGCTGGGAAATCAGTCATGCTTACCCAGTTTGGATTTAAAGCTGCTCCTGGCTAATGTAGGAAGGAAAATTAAATGGCTAAATGGGATTCAGGCTGGCCAAACAACAGGAAATCAGAGATTTTGCTGCCCACATCGTTACAGAGACCTGTTTCCACCACAACATCCCAGATCAAGCTGTAGCACTCCATGGGCAGACTGTGTTTTAAAGGTGACATATTATGCTCATTTCTAATTCTTGGCATGGTTCCTTGATGTCTACATGGAATGTTAGTAACATGCTTTGGTCGAAAAAACTGAAGGATTGAGCATAGCAAGGTTCTTTACACACCAGTTTCACAGCCCTGCTCGAAGCGACCGGTTTGAGTGCCTTTCCCTTTACATGCTAATGAGCTACTGCGTGCGCAACCCAAAGACGGTATTTGCACCGCCCATTTCTTCCCGCCAGCGGAAGATGTGAGGACGGCGTCGTGTTACCATGGCAACACTTGAGTTTGGGGGAAAAATGGCTGCCGGACAACAAACTGCGGTGCAACCTTACATGTTCGAGCCGGAGTCCAACCCAGAACAAGAAGAGGCTCCAGAAGAAACTACGCAGCCGAGAATGGACATGAATGTTTCTCAGTGGTTAGTAGTTAAGTTTGTTACGTTACCTCGACATTACTTGTATGTTTACTAACTAACTAACTAACTAACTAACTAACTAACTAACTAACTAAAAAAAAGACTAACGAAAGTTTTACGGGCTTATTGGCTGTCTTCCCCATGTTGTTACAGATAACAACCCCCTTCTCCTGCCTCGAGTGTTTACATGATAAAGCTCAGCAAAACCTCGGCTGGCGTTTACTGCAGTGTAGTACTGTACTGTACTGTACTGTACAGTAGTTGCAGTAACGTGGATGCAATTTAGCAATTGACGTTACTATAGAAAAGCGTAACCCCATATTTATTTATTTAAATTTACCTTTATGTAGCCAGGTAAGTCAATTGACAACCTGTTCTTATTTGCAATGACGACCTGTAATTAGTTACTGCCAGCAATTTTCAACAACTGTAGTTTTCAATAAGCCACAGCTGCCTCCCATCACCTCTCTACCAGCAGTATTATTTTTTAACCGATTACAACGGTTTATAAACTTTAAATGTATATTACAAAAGAAACAACATGACGTGATTGCTTAGCTATGGTAGTTTCCAATGAATAATACAAATTCTGCTGAAAAACAGGTGTTCCTGTGGCAATTGGGAACAGATGCCGACAGAACCAGAGAATATCTGTTGTATGGAAATACCACAAGTAAGTGTGAACACTGGGCAAACATGGTTGTCATTTTGCAGTCTATATTTTCTGTAATCCATTGCCACTCACTTACCTTTCATAATTTCTAGGTTACACGAAGACTACAGCAGCTTCCTGAGCCACGATCATGCATGGTGAACCATCCTGGCCTAGAACCTGTCTGCCTGAATGTTTCTTCATTGCAGAATGCACTGAACATTTATCGGGCAGACTATGGACCTTTACGTCTGAGGGGAATAGTGCAGTAAGCTTTTACTCACATAAATACTAATATTACTAATTAATTTATCGCAAAAGTGTTATGATGAAAATTACATAACTGCTTCCTCTATCTTACATTGCCTATAGTTTATTTTTATCATCCTTTACTTGTTAACATGAAAATTACATAAACAATGAAAACACACAGACCAGTTAGTAAAGTTAGTAACATTTTTCATTGGAAGAAACATTTGTAAACATGAGTTGACATGTATGAAATAACAATAATAATAATAAGAAAAATACATATCTGAAATGGAACAGTTGAGCTTTATAAAATAAAGTAATAACCAAGAAAGTATCTAGTTGCCATGGCTGTGAACATTCAGTGCTGACTTTATATTGAATTGTGTCCAGCCAATATAGATACCTAGCCTACCGAAGCTTTGTAAGCTGGTGCTGGGGCTTTCTGGGGTGGAGAGTGAGAGTTACGCTGCCTGCCTGCGTGGTGCTGAGGATCCGTGCAGAGTTCCCTGATGCAGAAGGACAGTATGTTGGGTTCAGACCTGTCCTTGGTTGAACCTTGACACATAAGTGACTATAACGTCCAGCTTGTCGGGTCTGTCGTACTGAGCTGCGAGGTCTTCAGGGATTGTTAGTTTCAGCACCTCGTTCACATATGGGGCAGGGTCCTGGAAAACCTTCTCGAAGATCAGGTCCAAAAGTCCATCAGTGTAGTCTGCAGTGCAATACACAAAAAGTAATGTTAACAGGAAAATTGCCATAGAGCCAAGAAGCCTTGTGCTGCAGTGTTGTAAAGTTTCTCTTATTTCTCCTAATACTTCTTATTTGTACATTCTCCTTATTTATTATTTATTGTCTTTATATTTATTTTACTTTTTTGTTTTTATTTTCAACCTTTTGTGTTATGCCTGTGTGTCCATGTTTATTTTAATTTGTGGGGTTTAAATAAAAGATTGTAAAACTTACGGAATGTTGGCTCTGCTTTCACAGGCTTTGCAGTGCATTCTCTATGTTTTGATTTGGGGAAGTAGACTCTGTACAGCAGCTCTCCACTTGTGGATGTTGCTTGTGGTCGGCCAGCATTTTCATTGTAATACAGGGCAGCCAGGTAGAGTCTTGGGTGGAAAAATAATACTTTAAAAATGATGGCAAGCACACTAAATTATAATGAACTAAACAGATAGCGATGGTTAATTTACCTGCATAGCATTCCAAGGTATGGGAAGACAACATTCTTGGGTGCAAACTGCAGAATGACGCTGTAAAATGCCTCAAGTGATGAGGTCTGATAGTGAAGGCTGAGCTTTTGTACATCTTTCAGAATTCTCTTGTTCGTCAATGCCTTTTCTAGCTTGCAGAAAGCTGATGTTCCTGAAAAAAAAAAATCAAAAAACAATCACATGAATTCAAGCTGTGTAAACATCTTTTAGATATATAAAAAAAACACATTTTACACACAATTTTGTCTGTATACCTGCTGTCAACCATTTGCTCTTGTCCCTTGAGGTGCGCTGCGGATGCAAGCACTTGGGGAAAGCAGGATCTTCATGTGTGTGGACATCTTGGACATGGTTAAGAATGGAGGAATTTACGGATCTCTTTGTCCAATGTTTTTTCTTTCTTCACATTCTCCTTTTTCATTTTTGAGGCATGAGCAATAATTTTCCCTCTTACATAAGCCTTAGATGCTTCCCAAACTGAGGAAATTGTTTCTGTAGAACCAATATTAATTTAAAAAAAAAAAAATTAAGATCCTCGGATAATGTATTGCTAAATGACACATCCTGTAACCACGTAGTGTTAAGCCTCCAACGTCCTCTTTTTCATCTTGTCTGTGTTCAGGTCAACATGTAACTCCACTGTGGCGTGATCACTGAGGGCAATAGCCTCTATCTCACAATCCACTACTGAGTCTATTAATGAGTTAGACATCAGAAAAAAATCAATCCTTGAATGGGATTTGTGACACTGGGAGTAAAAGGTATATTCCCTCTCACGTGGGTTCACCAACCTCCATATGTCCACCAAACTCAAGTCCTCTGTCAGCATATAAATTGCAGCTCTGTCCCTGGGTGAAGATCTACCACTGGGCTTACTCTTATCAATTAGTCCATCCATTACCTGGTTGAAATCCCCCGCCAGTATGACCTGGCCCTGCATGTTTCCGATCACTCTATTAACTTCATGGAAGAAATCAGGTTCTTCCTTGTTTGGGGTGTATATATTACATAACACTGTCCTGATTCAATTAATCAAGGCTTCAATACATATAATTCTACCCTCCTTATCATTGTGTTGCTTCAATATAACACTATAATGAGTGTCATCACCCCATTCTGTTTACTAAAGTATGAACTATGAAAAACCTTCCCTACCCAGCCTCTTTTACATTTTTCTGCCTCTTCATCTCCCATTATATGAGACTCCTGAATAAATGCCATATCTGTATTTTTAGATTTCAAATATGTCAAAACCTTCCTCCTTTTAGTGGGGTTCCCACATCCATTTATGTTCCACAGTATTATATTAATGTATCTGTTAGCCATCATTTCTCAACATGTAAATGCTCTTTGACCTCAGTTCTCTCAACATGGTTTCAATAATAACTAAACACATATTCAAGAGGCTGTTCAAAATGTTAGGTGTTCTCACATATACTGTCTTGGTGCAGAGATAAAACATGAAAAACATAACCCCGGTTAAAGCAACCCAGAACTCGGTGCTTCTAACTAACCCCCATCTCGCCCCCCGATTAACCTGAACTACATTAACCGTGTCCGTGAGGCGCATCCTGTCAGCTCGAGACAGCACAGCTCTTCCTGCCTCCCACAGACCATCATCAAGGTTACCTTATTCCAACAGATTAACATACACTTCGTCTGGTTTCCATGAAGTCCCCCGGTCCTCTATTCAATACCTTGCACAAACTCCTCTGCTTCATTGCTGTTTCGAAAAGTTTTCTTCTGCCCTTTCCATGTGAAGATGAGTGTGGCAGGGTAGACCAGCCTGTGTCTCACATTTAGCGCATGCAGACGTCTCTTCACTGGAGTGAATGCTTTTCTTTTCTCGGCCAATTCTCTGGACACATCCTCATAGAAGGACAGCTTACAGTCCTCCCAGTTGATCCCATGTCTCTCATTAGCCACCTGCAGCACCTTGTCTCGGGCCGATGAATGTAGGAAGCGTATCAGTATGGTCCTGGGTGGTTGGTTCGGGCCCGGTATGGGAGCTAGAGAGCAGTCGGCACATTCAATTTCAAACTTGCTGCCGGACAGCCCGAGCCCTCTGAGAGATGATCTTTTCCACATACTGAATAACTTTGCCCGTCTCCTCCTTGCCCTCTTTCAGTCCCACCACTTTTACATTATTTCTCCTGCTGCGGTTTTCCAGGTCCTCCACACGCATCCACAGTGTCTCCAGTCTCTTGTCACATTTCTCCATGCTTTTCTCCATTGGTGTGTTTACATCTTCCACGTCCGATATCCGTTGTTCTGCCTCTCCCAGTCTCACTTGTATGCTCTGCACCGCATCTTTAAGCTCTTTCGTTGTGTCCTTAATTGAGACAACGTCCGCCGCCACCAGCTGAAGAGTAGCACTCATTTTCCGTATTTCCTCGAACATTATTTTCTCGTCAAACACTCCAGGTGTACGGTCGCTGTCACATGCCGCTGTCGGCGACGTGGAGGTGTGTTCACGTGTTGGGCTGTTCTTTGAGGTTAGCTTACTTCTCAAAGCCGCACCTTTGAAAAAGTTTCCTTTGCTGTTGTTCGACATTTCGCCGGGGAAGTACAAATTTCTAGTCGGAAACTAGTAGTTATTTTCCTGGGCCACAGGGCCTCACTTTTCAGACTAGGAACGAAGTATATGTCTCCAAATTAGCTGATGGTCGTGAGGAGCTCTCCTACTGTGCTACCATCTTCTCTGCGGTCCCACGTGACCCCAGTCATCCACATTCTTATCATGTGGGACCGATGTACACATTAAAATCAAGTAAATCCAAAGGATTCTTTTTTTCAGTGTACAAATCAATACTCATGTGTAACATGGGTCACGACTGTTAAAGCATCAGGCTAAATATAATTTTAGTGACGGTGAAATATTAAATGACTAAACAGTAAACGTTAGAGTGTTGTTAGATGTTGAATGTTAGAATATGCAGATCACTGTGCATAATGAACCTTCACTGACCATATTAATGGATGATTTGGGAAACTGCTAAGAATGATACGACAACACAAAACAAAATTCCAAAACTAAGGATAGTTTGTGGTCTTCAATGATGCACAAAGGTGCTATTGTTCTTTGTTATAACCCTTTGAAAAGGTTTTGTCTGACGGCATTTGAAGTAAAACCGCCTCTCTAAGGTCTTTTGGTGGAACCTCTGTAAATGTGGACAACCCTGCTCTATGGGCTTGTATGCTATGTTGCAGGGTCAGGCTGTTTTCACAATGGGGCTCTCTGCTTGTCAGGTATAAAAAGGAAAGTTTCCAACAGGTAGACAAGCAGTTCAGCTCCAAGAGCAGTACCAGCAGCAGTAGCATCGCCTCTAGCGACAACACCTGGCAAAGATGACCTCCAGCGGCATGAACATGATGAGCAAGATCACCTTCTATGAGGATAGGAACTTCCAGGGCCGCTCCTACGAGTGCATGAGCGACTGCCCCGACATGTCCTCCTACCTGAACCGCTGCCACTCCTGTAGGGTGGAGAAGGGCTGCTTCATGGTCTACGACCGCACCAACTTCATGGGAAACCAGTACTTCCTGAGAAGGGGCGAGTACTCTGACTACATGAGCATGATGGGCATGAGCGACTGCATCAGGTCCTGCCGCATGATCCCAATGCATAGAGGCTCCTACAGGATCAGGATCTACGAGAGGGAGCACTTCCAGGGCCAGATGCACGAGCTGATGCAGGACTGTGAGAATGTCATGGAGCGCTTCAGCATGTCCAATTTCATGTCCTGCAACGTGATGGAGGGCCACTGGCTGATGTACGAACAGCCCCACTTCAGAGGAAGGATGATGTACATGAGGCCTGGGGAGTACAGGAGCTTCATGAGCATGGGCATGAGCGGCATGAGGTTCATGAGCATGAGGCACATCATGGATTCCTGCTACTAGATGATAACTCCTGATGGTGCAGCAGTTCAGGTCCCAAACAGAATAAATGACTAAGCTACTTATCTGCATCAGCATATACCAGGTGTTGACTGCAGCAAATGGATGAAAAAGATTAAAAAGTACTGAACTGCACATACAGATCTCCTCAAGGGCTTGCTGATAAAGAGAACAATCGCAGCCACCATGTAGAAATACCAATAAAGCCTACTTCGTTAAAAAACAATGTTGCAGTTGATTATTTTCTTTGTTCTACTTTTTTGTTTTACTTTTTTGTTCTACTTTTTTCTAATTATTTTCTTTTCTGCTCCTCATCCTACAGTTTCTAAAGGTACATCATCAACCTTTTTACCTACTTCCCAGTATCTTTGAACCACTTATGTAGGCAAATTAAAATAACTTCCTCAGAAATATTGTTTATCGAGGGCTAGGTAACAAAATCCAACACCTTAATGCTACAAATTATTGTATTCTGTATATGCACATCAAAATGAGTTACACTGTTGGGCTATTTCCTCGAAGTGTGCTGTACATAAAGAAGATTTACACTGGCGGTGGTATACAATATATACACACATAAATACAAAACAACTAGTTATACTAGTTATATTATATACTGTTGCCTAGTTTCATCTACAGGAATGCATCATATTCTGTAAGATCATCATATCTTTGTAGCATAGCTATCCTGTGGGAATCTCCAAAAAGTCATGGGGCCTCATTCATGAAACGTGAGCAGAACGAATTTGTGTGTAAACCGACGGAAATTTACGTGCATCTCCGCATTCATCAATATTTTAGTAGCTCCGATCTTTTCGTAGCTACTAACAAAATCTACACATGCTGCTGACCACACGTAGTGCTTGTGTAAATTTAAGAACGCATATAAATAGTGCTTGTCACTATTGGAAATTACAATTTTAATTCATATTGTGCTCTGTTATGTACACAATACGCAGATGCCTTTGAACACGTGATATAAACATGACAAACGATTAAAAATATAAAACATTTAGTTAAATTAGTTGGCAACTGGCAGGATTAAGATCATAATTGTGAGTTATCTATGTATATCGACTCAATAGATTACGAGTTCTTTTCTATGGGAGATAGATCTTTGAGCCGCATCCTGCCTGCAGTTCTTAACAGTATTTAACTAATGCCAAATGTCTCTATGGTGCACAACGGCAGGTAGAAGTAATGCAGGGATTCAGTGCGATCGCAAACATGCCAGGTGTCATCGGTGCCAGACTGCACACACGTACCCATCAAGGCTCTATCCGATGATGCATTTGCTTACATAAACCGGAAAAACTTTCATTCCGTGAATGTGCAACTGATCTGTGACGCAAAGTGTGTGTTGTTAAACATTGTGGCAAGTGGGACGCATGACGCATTTATCCTGCGTAATTGCGCAGTTGGCATGCGTTTGGAGGATGGAGCTGTGAGAGACGGCTGGCTCATTGGTAAGAATATAGCGTGCATAATTACATGTGTGTGTTATATATGGATTTACCCTTCTATATTCATAGGGGGTAGGGGTTACTCCACTTCTCCCAAAATGATTTCAATCTCCGTTTCGGAATAGTTCTTTCTTTCTTTCTTTCTTTCTTTCTTTCTTTCTTTCTTTGCGCCATGACTGACAGGTCGACAGGATGCCTCGACACCTCCTTATATGGTGGTCATTGGCAATTCATGGGCGGGGTTTTATACTAATAGCTGATTACCGGGAGCGCACTGTCACTTTACGATGGATTGGCATTCATGATCATACACACGTGTTTACGATCAGATCTGAGTTTCCCGCGTCGTTCATGAATCCGGAGTAGGTTTTTAGTAGTGTAGGCTTTTATGTGCAAATCTACGCACAAATTTACTAACGTTTCATGAATGAGGCCCATGGTGTCATAAAACAGAGAAGGGTTTTTTTTTAGCTTTAGAAGTATGTTAAATTTCTCAACACATTATCCTTCAGGTTTTTCACAAATATTCAAAATCAGCACGCCTGGAGATACATGTTTTTGGCTGGACAGGAAGGGGATGAAAGATGGTAATCTGACTAAAGCTTTTTTTTTTTTTCAACAATATTTTTTATTGAAGTTTCAAGTGCATATCAAACTTTATGTCAAATGTATCAACATTTTCATTTATATCCCCTCGAACAGCCACTCATTCACACAGACAAGGAAAAGGGAAAAAATAAAATGGACAGTGACAACAAACATCAAACTAATGGAGTAAAATAAATGAAAAAGAATAAAATGTAACAAAAATAAATAAATAAATAAACAAACAAATCAAAAAAGGCAGGATCATCTCATAATCTGTTATTCAGTCGGTGTTATCCATTTCATTGGTCAGGAATAACATAAATGATTCCCAAATACAAGCAAACTCCTCCTGTTTACCTTTAACTATGTATGTCAATCTCTCCAGTCCAAGACAAGTCATCAACTCCTTCTTCCATATTGCCAGTGATGGTGGTTCTACATTTTTCCAACATAGTGCAATCACTCTCCTTGCATGGAGAAGTCCAAAGTCAATCATTTTCGCTTGCTTCGCTGTTCTGATGGAGTCCTTGGGGTATATACCAAGTATACAGATTGTTGATGTCAAAGGAATGTTATACTTAACCATCCGTGATAAACATTTAACTACATTTTCCCAAAATACCAAAATCTTAGAGCATTCCCATAGGCAGTGAATCAAAGTTCCCTTTTCAGTCAGACATTTAACACAAACATCAGGGATGTTAGGGGAGATATGGTGAAGTTTTGCAGGGGTCATATAAACCCTCATTAACCATTTATACTGAATCAATTTTAATCTTGTGTCAATTGAATTCTTTTGCACTTTTAAACATGCTCTTCCCCAATCATCTTCACTAATATCTTCTTGTGTGTCTGTTCTCCAAGCATTTAGTTTATCTGATGCTGATTCTTTTGAGTACTCCGCCAAAAGGTTATAGAATCTAGATATATGTTTTCTGCCCTTCAAATTATTAATCACCGTTTCCTCAATAATCGATAGCGGGGGTGTGGCCATGAATGTCTTATATTTTGATGCTATAAAACTTCTTAATTGCAAATATTTAAAAAAATTTTTTTGAGGAACCCCGTACTTCTGACAAAGTTGATCAAATTTGAGAAGGGTACCTTCAAAATAAAGGTCCGAAACCGTCTCAAGTCCTTTCTCTGCCCATAATTTGAATCCCCCATCCAGTCTACCAGGTTTGAATTGTTTGTTGCCCCAGATAGGAGTAAATTGTGACAAAGTTAATGTTTCATCAACAAAGTTATGTGCTGCATACCACACTGATATTGTATTTTTAGTGTCCTGATATCTGAAGAATATTAATACTGCTTTATGGGCAGATCTGACACCGATTTTTGTTCAATATTTACCCAAGCAGGTGGTGTGGATGAAGAAAAATAATACATTGCAGAACTTAACTGGGTAGCCCAATAATACCATTTCAGGTTTGGGACCCGAAGTCCTCCCCTTTCATAGGGTAAAAATAATAACTTGAGCCGGAGTCTACCCTTTCTGTTGTTCCAAATGAACTGGCTAAATATACTATCAATGTTTTTATGGAAGTTATTTGGTAATGGAAGCGGGAGTGCTTGGAAAAGATATATAAATTTGGGTATAATAGACATTTTAATAAGATTTATACGAATTTAGACCACCAGTCCAACTTTTCTGTCACTTCATCTATCAGAGGGTTATAGTTTATAGGGACAATGTCGCTAAGTTTTGGGGCAATCTTAATACCTAGGTATTTAAATCCATCGTGCGTGGCCGTAAATGGTGTGTTTATTTTGGGATTGCGTCTTTCTTCTTCATTTAGAAATAACAATATTGATTTAGATTTGTTTATTCTGTATCCAGAAAACTCACCAAAATCTTCGAGTACAGTAATCAAATTTGTAATACTGTTCCTCAGGTTCGTTAAGAAAAAAATTATATCATCAGCATATAATGCTATATGATGCTCTACGTCCCAAATCCTGATGCCAGATATATTCCTACGTGTCCTTACTGCGATCGCGAGAGGTTCTATTGCTAAAGTGAAAGGCAGAGGAGACAAAGGGCAGCTTTGCCTGGTTGAGCGTTGTAAACTGAAAGGTTTAGAAATTGTATTATTAGTCAATATTTCTGCTGTGGGGTTTGTGTACAGTAATTTAACCCATTTGAGAAATATTTCTCCTTTACCATACCTAGGCAGCTAAAAGGTATTTCCATTCTATTCTATCGAATGCTTGGCTGGCATCAACTGACAACATTGCAGTGTCTTTGGCATTATTTTTCTCAAACAGTACATTTAAAACTCTCCTGATGTTATGAAAGCCTTGCCGTTGTAATACAAAACCATTCTGATCATTACTGACCAATTGAGGAAGATATTGTTCTAATCTTTTAGAGAGAGCTTTGCATAATTTTTTTGTATCGCATCCCATTAAACTAATGGGCCTGAAAGATGAACAACTGGTTGGCGATTTGTCAGGTTTTAATATCACAGTTATCATAGCTAATCTTAATGATGGTGGAGGAGTTCCTGTTTTATATGATTCGTTAAACATATCTAATAAAGGTTGCACAAGTTTCTGTTTAAACTTCTTATAAAATTCTATAGGTATCCCGTCGGGACCATGTGCTTTTCCAGTGTTCATACTGCTCATGGCGTCATTGAGATCCTCAACTGTTAATGCCCCGTCCAGTACTTCCTTTTCATCTTCAGATAAGCTCTGGAACTGTAGCTGATCGAGAAATGCTTGTTGTTGTGTAGCTCCTTCATATTCTGACTTATATAATAGTTCATAAAAGTTTCTGAAGGTAACATTAATTTCAATTGTGTCTGTTGTTAAATCGCCTGACATTGTCTTTATACTGTTAATTGTTCTTTCGGCTTGCATTTTCTTAAATCGCCGAGCCAGTAATTTGCTTGGTTTTTCACCCTGATCATAATATGCTTGCTTGGTCCACAAGAGGCTTTTAGCAACTTTGTCACTTGTTTATTGTATTCAGCTCTCATTACTGTTAATTGCTGCTGTTTATCCTCGTCATTATTCTCATAAAGATCTAATTCTAGTGTTTTAATCCGTCTTTCCAATGTTTGTATTTCTTTATTGTTCTGTTTAGTCTTTGAGCTTGTATATTTAATCACTTCTCCCCTTAAATATGCTTTAAATGCTTCCCACCTTACGCTAGCAGTTGTTTCATCCGTGTTTAGTAGGAAATAGTTATCTATGCAGGCTTCTATGAATTTAAGAAAGGATGGATCTTGTAACCAAAATACCTGGAACCTCCATCTCTGAGAATTTTGAGCAAATATGCCTAAGCATATTTCCATTGAGGCAGCTGCATGATCACTAATCACTATGCTGTCATACCAGCAGTTTGTGACATTAATAAGCAGTTCAACAGATATTAGGAAATAATCAATACGTGAATATGTTTTATGAGTAGAAGAGTGACAGGAAAATTCTTTTTTGTTTGGATTTTTTGTCAGGGCTGGTGACGGGACTCAAACACAGACCAGGAGTTAAAGTGATTTTCAGCAAGTTTATTTGAAATAACACAGAAATGAGTCGTGGTGTGAGTTGCTGAAGTTTCTGAAGAGTCTGGGCGAGAGCATGGATCTGGGCTCCACAGGTCTCGGTCTGGGCTTTGCTGGCAGGCAAAGGGTGTGAAGGTCTGGTGTAAAGACAGGAAAAAGCGAGTTAGAGGCAGGTTTACTTGTCGAAGTTGAATTCAGGTTTTCTGGCATGTCTCATACGAGCTGATGCGACGATCCGGCGGGGACTGGAAAGTCGGACTAGTCTTTATAGGGGAGTTGATTAGGTGATGAGGAACCGGAGTGCAGGTGAGATGAGATGAGTAGCAGGTGTGTCGTCTGGAGTTGCCAAAACCACGCCCAACAGCAGCCCCTAGAGCAAGTGAGACACAAAAGGAAGCACAAAAGAAAATCCAAAACTACATTTACTCACACACACATACAGAGTAGCCAGCTCATGGCCGACAAGTCGTGACATTTTTTTTCCTCCATACATCAACCAGTCTTAAATCTTTTATGAATTCAGTCAGCTTTTTCCTTGTCTGTTCGTGCGAGGTATCAGTTCCAGTAAGTCGATCCATTACTGGGTCTATCGTACAGTTAAAGTCCCCCCAAAAAATATAGAGACCCTCTAAGGTGGACACAGTCAACAATAATTTTTCAAAGAAAGACGGCATATCCACGTTAGGACCATAAATATTAATTAGGTTAACCTTACGTGACATAATGTTTCCTTGTGCAATCACATATCTACCTGTTGGATCTTGGATAGTTTGGGTAATTTGGAATGGAAATGACTTACAGTCCCTGACAAAAGTCTTGTCGCTTATTCAAGTTGTAGGAACAACGAATAATAACTTGATTTGTAGTTGATCAATTGGAATCAGAAATGGCTTATATGAAAGGCAAAGGCCTCTAGATTATGCTTATTATACCAAAATAAAGTTGTGTATCATTCATTGAGTTTTATCATTTAATTAGGACAGAAAGGTCAGATTTTGCTTGGACAAAAGTCTTGTCGCATACAAAAATAATGTATGGTAGAAATTATATTTTATTTTGAATACACAAACATGCAACAATAACATCTGAACATAACGTCATGGTGCCTTGGGAAAAATAATTAATATCGTGTATGACTCCCATGAGCTTGGAGGACTGCATCCATACGTCTCGGCAATGACTCAAATAAGTTATGGATGAAGTCATCTGGAATGGCAAAGAAAGTAGTCTTGCAGGACTCCCAGAGTTCATCAAGATTCTTTGGTTTCAACTTCCAAGCCTCCTCCTTCATCTTACCCCAGACATGCTCAATAATGTTCATGTCTGGTGACTGGGCTGGCCAATCCTGGAGCACCTTGACCTTCTTTGCTTTCTTTTTTGAAACTTTCTTTTTATTGTTCCTTTTTTTTCTTATAGCAGTGTATAAACATTATACATACAAGTAAAAAACAGAAAACAAAACAAAAACAAAACAAAGAAAACAAAACACAAACATCAAAAAGAGGAACATGTTGGATCACTATGTTTCTACAGTTTGATCCTGTTTTAGTATCTTTGTGATAGTCCTTGTCCTGTCGTTTTTATGTAATCTGTCCATTTCTCCCATTTCCGGCAGCATTGATCCTCTTGAGTTCTTATTTTCGGCTTGCATTTTCTTAAATCGCCGAGCCAGTAATTTGCTTGGTTTTTCACCCTGATCATAATATGCTTGCTTGGTCCACAAGATCAATTGGAAAAAACTTCGATAATGTCACTGATAAAATAATCACATCTTTTTGAAATAATAGAAGTATACAATTTATAATCAACATTGAGTAATGAGATGGGTCTATAATCTGAACAAGTCTCACTGTTGCTTTTCTTGGGGATCACTGATATCACTGCTTCTTTCCAGGAAGGGGGCACTTCACCACATTCAAGTGTGTAGTTGAATGAGGAGAGGTATAAGCTGCACCTGAAATGTTTTATACCAGTCAGATGGTAGGCCGTCACTGCCAGGAGATTTGTTTGTTTTTAGTCTATTTATTGCTTTCTCTATCTCTGCTTTTGTAATGGGTGAAGTCAGATGGTCATTTTGATTCTTTCCAATTGATGGTAAGTCCAGTTTCTCAAGGAAAGCTCTCATTTGGTTGATGTCAGCGGAGAGAGGTTGGCGGTACAGGTCTCTATAGTAGTTCATAAACTTAGTTCCAATTTCTTTAGGGTCATGAATTATTTGATTCGTATTCGTATCCCTTATCTTGTGAATTGTCCGATCTGCTTGCTGTTTTTTTAATCGTTTTGCCAGAAGTTTGGTTGCCCTCGGTCCCGCTTCATAATAGGATTGTTTCAAAAATCTTGTCTTCTTTTCAATTTCTGTGGTTAATATTCTATCTATATTGTCCCTAATTTCCTTTATTTTTGGAAGCAGTGAGGGGTCTTGTGTAGTTTTGTGTTGTTGTTCAGTTATTAACAGCTTCTCCTTTTTATTTTCTTTTTTATAGACCTACTCTCTGTTTTTTTTAATTGCTGTCGTCTTTGCGACCAGTTTTCCCCTTATAACTGCTTTAAGAGCGTCTCATAAAATAACAGGGGTGACCTCTCCGTTATCATTTTCTTTTTGATAGATTGAAATGTCCTTCTTTAGGTCTTCCACTATTGACTTGTTATTTAATATTCCCACGTTTAGCCTCCATAAAGTGCTTTTCTCCTGTATTTTCAAATTGACTTCGAGATGAACCGCACAGTGATCAGATACATCAGCCTCTTGGATTACACACTTCTTCACCCTATATAAATCCTCCTTATTCATAAAGAAATAGTCAATCCTGGCATAGCTGTTGTTAGGGGGTGAAAAGTGTGTGTAGTCTCTCTCAGAGGGATGTATCTCCCTCCATGTATCAACTATCCCAAACTCTTTAAGTGTTTAAGTCTTAACCATTCACGTAACATGGTTGGTATGTTTATTCTTATTTGTCGTGTCTAAGTTACTGTTCAACACAATATTAAAGTCACCACCACATAATACTCCATCCATTTCTAGAATCAGAGTATCAAATAAGGTTGTAAAGAATTGTTTTGAACTGTTAGGCGGAGCATTAACATTTACCAGTGTCACCAGTTCGTTCTCCAGTATTCCCTTCACAATAATAAATCTCCCTTCTTTATCACTGATTTTTTTGATACATTCAAATTTCACTCCGTTTGGGATAAGTATGATCACACCTCTTCTACATCCATGGCGGGATGTACTATAAAATGAGTTAGTGTAGCCAAACCTCCTAAGTTTTTCACTTTCCTGACTGGACAAGTGCGTTTCTTGAAGAAAAATTATCTGTGATCTGTCTTTAATTTGGTCATTACCTTCTGACGTTTCACAGGATTATTTAAACCACTGATATTCAGCGACAGTATCTTAGTACTATATTGTGTCATTACTAATGAATTTGTGTGATAATCCAACTCTGAACATAACCATAGAACAACAGTTGAACACTGAACAATGTGACTTCCAAAAAGGAGATGTACTTAACCATCCCTTGTGGTCCCTGTTGGTGGGAGGAGGGTTTAGTGCCTCACTGTAGAAGGGGCCCTCCCTAGTTGTGAGAAAAAACCCACAAAAACTAGAATTGTCCAACATTTGGTGCTTGCTACGGAACACCCCCTCTTGTCGGTTTAACTGATCTTTAAACTTAAGTCGTGAGTCATGTCTTGTATGGCCCAGATGTGTGTGTAAATAACGCTCTTCATTACAAAAGTAAATATCCTTTAAGGTAAGAAAAAAAATACTAATGGTGGTATTTAACTTCACCCGGTGACGTATCCTTTATCTTTTCATCCATTGGAGGTCCCCTGGTCGGTGTCTCGTCCGAACCCCGTCAGCCTCTCCCTTGCACGCTGCGCTGCGCTGCGCTGCGCTGCGGGGACTTCTGGGTTTTGTTTGTTTCACTCACATTTTTCGACCTTCTTTGCTTTCAAAGAAGGTCAACTTTTGATGTGGAGGCTGAAGTATGAGAAGGAGCACCATCCTGTTGAAGAATTTGCCCTCTCTTGTGGTTTGGAATGTAATTGGTAGCAAGAATCTCTTGATACTTCAGGCTGTTGATGTTGCCATCCACTCTGCAGATCTCTCGCACACCCCCATACTGGATGTAACCCCAAACCATGATTTTTCCTCCACCAAACTTGACTGTTTTCTGGGTGAATCTTGGGTCCATGCGAGTTCCAACAGGTCTTCTGTAGTATTTGCAGCGATTGGGATGCAGTTCAATGGATGATTCATCAGAAAAATCAACCTTCTGCCACTTTTCTACTGTCCATCCTTTCCACAAACTGTGGGCCTTGGCAAATGCAACACAATTCTTTTGTTGTCTTCTGTTTAATGCTGGTTTGTGAGCAGTAATTCGGCCATGGAGACCACTGCATGAGAGAATTCGACAAACTGTTCTTGTAGATACAGGGGTTTCTGGTGACCAGTTCCCATGTAGCTCTGCTGCAGCTGAAAAAGGGCTGGCCCTGGACTGCCGAAGCAACAAACGGTCTTCTCGAACAGTTGTCTTGCGGGTTCTGCCTGACCTTGGCTTGTCATGAATGTCACCAGTTTCTTCAAATCTTTTTTTTATCCTCTCCACTTGACGTTTGGATACATTAAAGATGTCTGCCACCTCAGCAGCAGACTTGGTCTTCAGGCTCTTGATGATCAGCACTTTGGTCTGTGGTTGAATCTTTGGCATGTTGTCAGAGGTCAGGTTGCACTTCACATGAAGGTCTGGTGTGCTGGGGTTCTTTTTATACACACCTGGGAATGTGTTAATTACAGTATTTGTCTCAGGTGGAGCTCTAATCTGTGATTGGTTGACTTGTTTAAAGACACGACAAGACTTTTATCCAAGCAAAATCAGACCTTTCTGTCCTAATTAAATGATAAAACTCGATGAATGATGCACAACTTTATTTTGGTATAATAAGCATAATCTAGAGGCCTTTGCCTTTCATATAAGCCATTTCTGATTCCAATTGATCAACTACAAGTCAAGTTATTATTTGTTGTTTCTACAACTTGGATAAGCGACAAGACTTTTGTCAGGGACTGTATGTACAAGGATAGCAACACCTCGAGCATAACTATTATAAGAAGAATAAATCACTTGGCCTGGCCATCTTTTTTTCAGACAAGGTATGTCCGAGGCCATCAAATGGCTTTCTTGTAAGAAAACAATTTTAGATCTGAGATGTTTCAGCCTATTTATGACTTGTTTCAATTTAGTTAATTTTCTAAGCCCCCTAACATTCCAACTAGTGATCTTAATTTCAGAATTATTCACAGACATAGTTTTTTGCCATCGACAATATCTTCTGATATCCTGATTAGATTATAAATGTTGATGATTCTGCCAAAACCATACACAAAAATATAACACACACTGGAGGGCAAGAGAAAAATCGCAAGAACAACTAGAACAGTAACAACCAAAACGAGAAAAAATCCAATCCCACCCCCTGACATTTCCACTGAAATGCTTTCCCACACCCCCTTTAACAAACCAGTTCTGGAGGATGCTGATCCACTAAAACTGAGGAGCAGCTAGTCTGCGTGATCTTGACCCCGGGCAGAACAGCCATAAGTCCAAACAACCATAATGTCTCCTATTTTAACATTAACCCATTTCTCTGTTCTTAGTTAAAGCCAACTCTGTTTGTGAAAAAGAAAAAAAGATTGCATTACACAATGCTGTACCAAAAATAATGTTAGCTTATGTTGGCTTATGTGTTGCACCACAGAAAATAATACTATAAAATAATTTGACACAATGATCCTGATTTTTATCATGTTCCCTTATTTGAATTTCTGACCCCGTCTAAAAGTTTGAGCCATACCTTGTCTTTTCAGTATAACATTTAGCAACACTATCGCAAAGAAACAGTCTTTATTAGTCTCTGTATATCGTTTATGATATCTGACTCATCTGTTGCTTTTCTTCTTGGTGCGTTCCATGTCCGTCGTAACTTCAGGAACTGTGTATCACGTCCGTATAGACTGTACAGTGTTTATGCAGGTCGTGTTATTTCCTGGTGGAACCTCTCAGCTTCTTGCAGTGTTGAAAAGAGATAAATTCTTCCATTGTGAAGCACTCTCAATTTACAAGGATTATGTTGAAATCCCCGAAAGTTCCCCATGGCCACAAATTGCTTCACAACTGGGACAAACTCTCGCCGAATAAGGACCGTTTCTGCAGACAGATCCTGAGAGAAAGAAAGCTTGCTGTCGTCGTGCATGATTTCTCGTTTCCTTGCTTCATGATACACAAATTCCTTCTCCTGAAACTTCAAAAAGCGGACAAGAACTGCTCGGTTCTGATTAGGTTTGGCCGGTGCCAGTGTGCGATGAACTCGCTCCAGAGTGAAAGTTTTATCAGGACAGCCGAGCCATCGTGGTAGCATGTCGTTTACAAAGTCGAAGAGTGGCTTACTTCCTTCAGCTCGTTCACGTAGACCAAAAAGTCGCAGATTCTTTCTTCTGCCTCGATTTTCCAAATCTTCTGTTTTTGTTTCAAGATAGGCAATTTGTTTGGTGGCTGAGGCTAGTGCTTCTTGAGTGTGCTGCAGCTTGTCTTCTGTTGTTGCTATACGTGTTTCTGCCTCCCCGATACGTGTCATATTTGCAACCACGTCTTTTTCCATGTCTGAAAGTTTGCTTTCAATCGCCACAATTGAGTTTGCCACATCTGACAAACAGTTATCAGTGTTGTCCAGTTCTGATCCAAAGTCCAAGTGGAGAGACTTCAACTCTGCTAGCACGTCAGCTATATTAGCCATGCTGCTGGTTTCATTAGCCACCGTCGTCACCGGAGAAGTTGTCCCAACAAAACTTGCCTTGCGTGCTCTGGTAAAAATGTCGTAGGGTTTCGATTCGGATGGTTCTGACATATCCAGAGCCACTCTGTTTGCTCGAAAATTGTCGGTGCGTTTGTGGGATTTTCTGAAGTTTGTGTTCCGCTGTGTGGAGCTTTCAGGCTACGCCGCCATCTTGATCCCGGTCCCCAGTTGTAGCTCCTGACTAAAGCTTTAATTTGTGTTAACTGTATTCTTTATTTGATGTGATAGTGCAGCCAAATGCCATAATTTATTCAATATTTTACTCAATATAAATGAGATGTACGGTAGTTTCAATGATAAAGGGTTCCCCATGTCCTGGTTTGCTTAAGGCCAGTGACGATCCTTTATATAATACGGAGCCCGCTTGATACAATATCTGACAGATGAGCATTACTGTTCCAGATCTGAAAGGTAACATATCACATGTTACACTGGTGTAATTGGTTGGTCTATCCAGTCTGCAGGTCTGACCAGTGCAAACACACCACGCTCACAAAACTCAGTTCAATCTGTCAAACTAGGCTGTGCTGATCAAACTTCAAGATTCTACTTTCTCTGCTCAAATGTTTTCAGAAACACATTTTAGGGTACTGCTCAGCTGTAATATAAAGTATTTTTTTCCTTTTTGAAAATACAAGAACCGCCTCAACTTTTAAGAATCACTCTGTCTGTCTGTCTGTTTGTCTGTCTGTCCTGTGACCCAAGGAATGGAAGACAGAGCTCAAGGGGTCCACCTGACAACACAAGTTGTTGACTGTGTACTTAACGTGCTGACTTGTTTGTGTCTGTATACAACTACTTCACGTGCCTTCAATTGCCTCCCGGTTTTTTAATTGAATTGAACTGACCTCCAAATTTTCCAGATCTCAATCCGATCAAGCATCCATCAGAAATTGATCCATGGAGGTACGAAAACATAACCTTATATCTTTATTAAATGATTTTGGTGAAATTGGATCATATTCATGGAGAAAGTATTTACTGGTTTCCCCTTTCCTGTCCTGTGACTTTTCTGCCTCAACTCTGGACAGATTGCTTTACTGGTTGCTGAACTAACTGCTAATCAGCAGCCTCCCAATGAGCACCTCTGAGAACAATGACAAACAATTACAACAATTTTGAGTATCGTGTACCATATTGATTTTCTTCATATATATCAGTAGCTTTGATGCTTAAAGGGATATTCCGGTGTAAGTTTAATCCATGGTCTAACACACCTTGACACCGAGTAAGACTCCCCCTCGAGAGGTCAAGTTTGCTGACCGCTAGCTTAGCTAGTTTTAGCAACCTTAGAAAAGACTGCACGAAAACAATACACTGCCGCTTACGCCTCCAATTAGAAACCGCCATCAAAAAGCCACAATTAATGGTCAGAACAGCACTAAACTTCAGCAACAGTACATGTACAGTCCCAGCACACAATACGAAGCCTCAAACATCTGCTAGCTTAGCCGGATTTGTATTGAAAACACAGCACAACTCACCGGTCTCCTCCAGCAGCCTGCCTGTGTGTGGAAACCCTGACGAGTCGATTACTGAGTGCAGTAGATTTCCGCAGCTCAAGGATGAAAATGTATGATTATTACTCCATTACTTCCGTTATTTTGCCTGTCAGCTCTCGATAATAAGAACTGAGCATTCCATGGAGTAATAATCAGTCATTTTCATCCTTGAGCTGCGGAAATCTACTGCACACGGTAATCGACTCGTCAGGGGCTTCCCGACACAGGCAGGCTGCTGGAGGAGAGCGGTGAGTTGAGCTGTGTTTTCAATACAAATCCTGCAAAGCTAGCAGATGTTTGATGCTTCGTACTGTGTGCTGGGACTGTACATGTACTGTTGCTGAAGTTTGGTGCTGTTCTGACCATTAATTGTGCCTTTTTGATGGCGGTTTCTAATTGGAGGCGTAAGTGGCAGTGTTTTGTTTTCATGCGGTCTTTTCTGAGGTTGCTAAAACTAGCTAAGCTAGCAGTCAGCAAACTTGACCTCTCGAGGGGGAGTCTTACTCGGTGTCAAGGTGTGTAAGACCATGGATTAAACTTACACCGGAACATCCCTTTAAGTAATTGCTAAATATTGTTGCAAACACTTGACACTGCATGTTCTTGGGTCCTAAGCAATATATCACCAAGTGTGAAATTTTTCCAAGAAAAAACAACACCGGATACGCAGTTGCATATTGAAGATATGCGTCTGCATGGCCGCCATATTGGAGAGTTCAAGATCCATCAAATGTTTTCTTAATTATATCTTCATCATTTTTATACAAACAACTTTACACTCAAACAGTGCACTTATTTAAGTCCCTGGCAATACAACCACAAAGTGTGAAGTCTATTGGGTAAACGGTTTCGAGATATGTGAACGACCTAAAGTAAGACTGACAAGGCACACATAGATTCCATGCTTTAAAGTTAGATGGTGGCTGCATAAAATACTAACAATAACCATTCCTCTAAAGAGTAAGTGTGTCTAACCATTTTAATTTGTTTTTAGGTAAGCTTAATGGAAAGGTTAGAATTTTCTGTTAAGTCAGTATAAAAATCGGCAAAGCAGTAAAAACGTGCATTAAAAATAAGTATTTTATTAGAAGTGTTGTAGTATCCCATGGGGTGGGCATGTAGGGTCAGCCTCTTGGTTCACTGGATGATGAACTAGAGGAACTCACTCTCATGTTGCAATTATTACTAGCAAAGTAATGTGTAGTAGTGTAGACCATGGTAGCGTTTTACTATAAAGTGACACTCCCCTTGTTGCTGTTATACATGGCTTCCCACATTGCTGTCAAAAATGAGATACAAGATGATGATATCTCTCTTAGAGCTAGAGGAACTCAATGCCTGCCTCGGCATGACGGACAGTAGAGGGTGACAACTTGGATGCATCATCCCTCCCCTCCCTCCGTTCCTCCCCCTCAAGCATGCACTGGGCATAGGTGATCCCCCACACAGTGTGAAGAACTGGGTTCAACATTTTTGCTGCAACCAAAATGCAGTACCCCTATTTAAAATGAATAGGAGGACTTGTATACTCAATGCAATGCTGGCTGTGGTCTGAATACAGCCTTAGACCAAAAACATAGACTGTACCTGAACTGCTTCATGGTATACTGTGCTGGATGCTTGTATGTGGGGACATGGGGACCACCATCTCACCAATCTGGCCTAGAGGACCTATGCCCTGGGGCACCCACCAAGTGTCACTAAAACACAGGGACTAACAGACCAGCCAAAATAAAGATGAAGAGGTCTCTTCATGTCAACATCTCCAGCTACCTTGTTGATCACTAATCCTGTCTGGCCAACATAGCGGACCCCAGCATTGTTCCCACAGTTTCACATGCAGTTATGACTAGCAGAGGTGTTAGGCATAAGTGTGGTTAGGTGCGTGATCAGTGACACTTCTTGCCATGTCTGGGCTGCTATAAAGTGACACTCTGCTTCTTGTTGTTAATAAAGCACCTTTTCAAAAGAAGAGAAAGCTGTCTCAATCAGTGAACCACAGGTTACAAACTATCAAGAGTTACAAAGGTTCTACTGTTCTTTGTAAACCCCCTGAAAGGGTTTTGACCCACAGTGTTTGAAATATTGAGATCAAGCTTCATTTATGATGAAAATGCACAGCAAAAGAGGGACATATTCCCGGTAGGTGATCCTTTTAAGATTTTATGGACAACGCCAATGTTACATTTGTCTGGCTGAATTTGGTACACAGGTGGTGTAGCAATGGGAATACATTAGTAGTTTTGTGCTTTCTCCCCATCTTTTTCCCTCTGTGATCCAAACAGATAAGAGAAGACACTTATATCAACCAGAACACTTTCCTTTGGCAGACTGGCTTTCCAGGGTTTGTTCTAGCTGAATGTTTTATAATCTGCAAACATTTCACTTTCAGGACTTAACACTTAAGGTGATTCATTTGGTTAACACTGTGACATGTCAAAGTAATTGAAATTATTCTAATGTAATGAAATAATGTATTCCGTTTTCCATTATATATATATATATATGGAAACATCTCCTTGATTAATAGAACAAATGAAGGCTGTCGTGTATCAACAGCCACAGCCATGACTGTTAAGGCTACAGGCTAAATATCATTTTAGTGACAACCATATTATACATAATACTCAAATATGCTGTTTATAACTATCAATTACACAAGTTTGTTCGAATATGCATCTTTTTGCTTAATAACCCTTGATGATCTGACAAACTCCTTTCGAGTGATATGACAGCACAATACAAAATTCCAAAGCTAAGGATGGTTTGTGCACTGCAGTGATGTAACAAATGTGGTATTGTTCTTTGTTAACCCTTTGAAAAAGGTTTTGTCTGACAGGATTTAGAGTAAAACCGCCTCTCTAAGGTCTTTTGGGGGAACAGCTGTAAATGTGGACAACCCTCGGTGCTCTATGGGCTTCTATGCTATGTTGCTGTGTCAGGCTGTTTTCACAAACCTGACAAGCAGAGGCCCCCTCTGCTTGTCAGGTATAAAAAGGAAAGTTTCCAACAGGTTGACAAGCATTTCAGGTACAAGAAGAGCACCAGCAGCAGTAGCATCGCCTCTAGTGACAACACCTGGCAAAGATGACCTCCAGCGGCATGAACATGATGAGTAAGATCATCTTCTATGAGGAGAGGAATTTCCAGGGCCGCTCCTACGAGTGCATGAGCGACTGCCCCGACATGTCCTCCTACTTGAACCGCTGCCACTCCTGTAGGGTGGAAAGGGGCTGCTTCATGGTCTACGACCGCACCAACTTCATGGGAAACCAGTACTTCCTGAGAAGGGGCGAGTACTCTGACTACATGAGCATGATGGGCATGAGCGACAGCATCAGGTCCTGCCGCACGATCCCAATGCATAGAGGCTCCTACAGGATCAGGATCTACGAGAGGGAGCACTTCCAGGGCCAGATGCACGAGCTGATGGAGGACTGTGAGAATGTCATGGAGCGCTTCAGCATGTCCAACTTCATGTCCTGCAACGTGATGGAGGGCCACTGGCTGATGTATGAGCAGCCCCACTTCAGAGGAAGGATGATGTACATGAGGCCTGGGGAGTACAGGAGCTTCATGAGCATGGGCATGAGCAGCATGAGGTTCATGAGCATGAGGCGCATCATGGATTCCTGCTACTAGATGATAACTCCTGATGGTGCAGCAGTTCAGGTCCCAAAGTGACTAAGCTACTTATCTGCATCAGCATATACTGGGTGTTGACTGCAGCAAATGGATGAAAAAGATTAAATAGTACTGAACTGCACATACAGATGAGATAAGAAGAATACCCAATTTGTGGAAACACTAATAAAGTTACTTTGTTAATTAAAAAAAGAATTATATTGGAGTTAACTCTTTGCTTTGTTTTTCCTTTGAATAATTTTTTTCCTCTTTCCACAATTAATTCTTAAACCTTCATAGTTACTTTGCATTACCTTTGAACCAATTTTGAAATTAAATATTTTTTTTCATAAAATGTATTTATTTTTATGGGAAACAAAATAGTACCAACCACATGGTTTGGTTTGATTATTCATAAAAATCCATATCAAAATTGTACTCACTTATAGATACCAGCCACCAAAATACGCCAGATTTTATTCACCATCCATGTATTATTCCCAGAGAAATTAACAAAGATGTCAGAAAACGGCCTCGCAATGTTTAAGAAAGTAAAAGCAAAAATCCTGGATCCATCCAGTATTCTAAAGTACCCTCTACTTTAATGTCTGCCAGTCTCCCTGAAAAAAAATATCAATTTATTAATCATCTATTTCAGTCTGTTTGACTTTGAGAAGAACAGCTCTTTGGCTGATACTGCCAAACCATCAGTAAGAAATGTTAGGGATGACAGAAAAACTATATTTAATGAAGCACAAATACTTCAATTTTTAAGATGATCATTCCTCACACCAATGGCAAAGGGGATCTTCCCAGTTAGATTAATTTCATCAGATCACACTGGAATGGTCACTGGCAATGCTGCTCTCAGCATTAATCCTTGTAAAGTCCCTGTCTATAGCCCCTTTTAGATAGAAAAGGTGGCACATTTGCAGCAAGGTAAAGGCTGCAATGTGCCGCCTTGTCTATCTAAAAGGGAGGTGTAATATTCCTTCTTTTCCAAAAAGCCACCACTTGGCTGCCTCTGGGGTAGGCGTAAACATGTGACGTGACGTGAAGCACGAAGTTGGGCATGAAGAGAAGCAGGTCAAATTTGTCTTCAAAAAGAACTTTACATTGCACCCCATCGGAGTTTAGACCTGGGATCTTAGCAGGACGCTTTTAATTTGAAAGTGGCGATAGTTAGTAGCTTGCCGCTACAACAACAAGCGGACAACCAAGACAGCTACAGAGATGAAGAGATGCTAGCATTTCCCGGATCTCAGCGGCTTTCCAGTTGCTCATTTTCGTGGATGAAGTGATGAACTGACTGCTGTGGTCAGCTGTTTCTTGGTTTTAAAACTCCCCGGCTATAGGTGTACAACAGTGCATGTCATCAACACCTCCGCCCATCTCAGCATTTGCCGGCACATTGACGCCTCAGATTTACATTGCAATGGAGGTGGAAATAAGTGTACCCTCCGAGGCGCAAAATTGGCGGACCAAAACAGACTACCAATTTGCCGCCTTCTGTCTAAATACGTGGACCTAGCCACAAAAAGGACGGCAAATTGGTGGCTTACTGCCCATTATAAAAACGGCTAATGACTGCCTCTCATGCCTGTCAACAGGCTGACTGGAACAGTGCCATAGTGCAAAAACTACAGGAGACCATCGGACACACATGGCCATGCAGTGTCCAATGGTGTCTGATTGTCTGGTGTTGTTTAACAAGGCCCAAATGATGATGATGGCTAGTACCTATTTAATCTTTTTATCTTGCACCCCTTTTCTCATCTCCCACAACTGCTAAAGGCTACCTCCAGCAGCATGTTTTGTTTTACATCTCCAAGGTATTTGTGAACAGCATCATACCCCACAGTCATTCAGGTAGTGGGACATGGAGTTGGACAGTTAGACTGAAAACCCTTACTCATAGCTACTGATATGTAGGTTAGCATTATAGTGCTGCTATGAAAAACTAGGCAGTGTCCCAGAGGATGCACTGGCTGTAATGTATCCCATCCCTATATGAGACTGCTTAGCTAAAAACAATTATTTGTTCAGATCTAATTAGGCCTGGGAGGGAGGGGTGGGAGTTGTTACACCTGACAATGTGAGAAACAAGGTCAAACAGAGCTGAAGATATTTACCTGCAACCTATGAGTCTGATTTTCTCACATACAGAGAGCTGTTTGATAGCAGTTTCTATTTATTTTTTGTCTATTTTATTGTCTTCTTCCAACAATAACAGTGCGTAGACATGCAAAACATAAAGGTTTCACTAATCAATAATTTTTATATGACCCAAGTTCAAGTTACTATGTGTTATGTGATATGGGCCACCCATAGTGAGGAACGCACAGAAATTTTGGATTTTTGAATATTGGATTGCCCTACTCTGAGAGCACTGGACAGGCAACATCAACTCCATGTGAAGTGGTTGAAGCATGTTGAACATTTTCCTTTTCAATATGTGATGTTTGGTGTTTGTGGTGATCTTCCCCAAAGAGGCAAAAAAAAAAACTCAAAGAAATCTTAAAACAGTCAACTTGATATTACATTCACTATTTGTATTCTGACCATGTGATGAGACATCTATGTGAGATCCACAGTAGCTCTTTTTTTTATAATGTAGTTTCATCAATCATTTAAAAGATATATATGATTAGTACAACAGACTGCAAGTAATTTCCTCTTGTGGGCATAGACATGTACATTTATGTTGGCAGTCAGATAGTTTTGTTCTTTGTGAGCCATTCAGACGCAACTTGGTCGCACTTTATTTTAGAGTGCACTAATAAGATCTTTATTAGACAGTAAACATACAATTATACCCTATAATCTAATAAAAATGTAATAAGCCATTATTTGTGCCAAATTAGGCTAAAATTAAAATTAACATGGTCTTTATCAAATAGTGTAAAAAGACAGTAATGAGCTAAGTACACTAATAAGACGTAATATTCATAATTTGTATTTAATTAAGCAAAACCTAGAAACATGTTCTTAATTAGAAAATAAGCAAAACCTAGAAATATGTTCTTAATTAGAAAATAAACAAAACCTAGAAATATGTTCTTAACTAGAAAATAAAAAAAATGGTTATGTCCTGACTAAGATGTAAGAAGTAGAATCTCCTAAATACCTAAATGACAAGATTATGCATTGAGCAATCAAATGCAAGACCATATCAGATCCAAAATATATTAATTAGACAGTCTTTTACCCTACCTACCAAATAATAAGACACCAGACACCACATTAACCCTAACCCTACCAACATGGACCTACGATAGCTTAATTAGACAACACAGGCTATAATTTGACAAATACTATATTAATAACCTGGGTGAGCGCAGGGATGACTAGAGTTCATCCATCAAAACATATGTTTTGGAGATACATTAGTGCAGAGTGTTTCTGTCCTTTTATGTTTCTTTACCTACTCCTGTGTTTTTTGAGCTTTGTGAAGATATCACAAGAAGAGTAAGGGAAAGCAACAACATATCTCTATTCGCATATCTTTGTGAAGAGAGGGCAAGCATCTGCCAAACGCCTCTTCACATTAACTTTGCACCATTGAAGGCAGTGCAGGACAAACCAAATGATGCCGGAGCCTTTAGGCCTGGCACATCAATCTTTTTATTGATTTAATTCCCCCTCTAACTTTTTCAACAAAAGCTGAACCTCAGTCTGACACTCTTGCCTGGTAGGGGAAAAATGCAAATGTTTTGTCTGAGAATGAAAAAAGGGAGAAGTCAGACAGCTGCAGAAAATAACTTCAGTGTTCAATGTTTTAATACAGCCTTCTGTGATCTTGGGTATTGATCCAAAGCGAGCTCCTGTTTGGTCAAAATCATCCATTTGGAAAAAATATATGAGCAGGCTAATCCAAAATCAAACAGTAAGCTCATCTATATGGATCCATTGTCTATTTAAATATGTTAATTTGAACAGCGACACAGGTTGACAAATACAACAGACTTCCTCTAAAAGGGTACTACTTCGCAAAACAAATGTTTTTCCACTAGCACTTTTGGCTGTGCTGAATCAGACCAAGCCATGCCTATTTGCTATTCAATCACGAGTTTATTATTGCACCAAGGTGAGCTGAGGCCATGTTGGACCTGCTCTGGAGTATGGCCAACAGGCTGTGGTGACGTCTTATGCCTGTGGCCAACACGTAACGACGAGGTGAAGGAGGCCAGCATTTTCTAAGGCACAAACAGCACTACTAGGGAAACCAAACAAGAGAGGTCAATACAACTCTTGACCACAGCACCAGCAACCAGAATGATGAATGACTTTCATAGTCATAGGAATATATGGACAATGATGGGAAAGGATTAGATACTTTGGGGGGTTATGGCTGGTTCATTGTGTGTGTAAGGGGTGTGCTCAGCCCCTAGCCTGTGCTTACATTAACTCACATCAGTGTGTAGTTGTAAGGAAACTTTGATCAGCCAGATTGTAGAAATTAAATGAGAAAGATACTATTCTACACATAATGTTGTGTGTCACACTTAATATCAAACTTTAATTACAGATCCACATAATCATAAACATTTAAACCAGCAGTGTTGTTTGTGTTTGTAGTGAAGGACAGTTATTTTATAAACACCTTGTTGTCTCACCATCACATTCCCCTACCCAGAAAAAAACACCACAATCCACAATCAAGACACTCTCTGCAGCAGAGATTTTGTTCCCCCTCCGGAGCATCTGGGCATCTGCGGCTGCTTCCTACTCAAATGCTACTCAAGTGTTTGAACAGCAGCCCTCTAGTTACCCCACAGACAGGTCATGCATAGCTTACGTTATGAATATGTTAAGGGGAATGGCAGCTCAATGGGTTACAGCTTTGTGGGAGGGCAAATTTATTATTCTATAATTACTATTCTATTTTTGTTTCTGTGGTGCGTAAGGTTTTTGACCATCCAGCGCAGGGCCAGGATGCTGCTATATGCCTGTTAGCCTTTTGACAGGGTTCCCTTTCAGCTGCATCCTTTTCTGTTGGCTTCCATATTTTAGCTGCTGAGAGTAGGTGGGATGGCCGAGTGCTTACAGGAGTTTTTCATAAGGGGTTCACCCTTTCAGTGCCACCCGATTGTCTCTTGTGCCTCCCGAGCATCATGACCTGGCCAGGGTCTTTATTAAGGAGTTAATCTTGTTACTACCACAACAAGGGCCTTTGACTGCAACATAGGCCTTCTCCCTGGTGCTCCACTCGATGCCAGCAGACTCTACAACCGGTCCCACCCTGAGAAGTAAACTATGCAAAAGTATATCAGTGACTTACTAACTGCTGGTTTAATCCATACTTCTTCCTCTCCTCTCAGGGCTGGATATTGTGGATAAGAAGGACAAAACACTACAGGCTTGCATCAATTGCCGTGGACTAAAGAACATAACCAGACAACAACCACAAGAACAAGTATTGTCTCCCTCTAATGTTACGCCCCAGTCTAGAGGTGCCTAGGGCATAACGTGAATAGGCCCCATCTTCCCCAACTCCCAAGTAGTCACATACAGTGATTTGGTTTGGTAGATAAAGAAAAATGATTTATTCACACACTGGCAAAGAACATAACTAAGGACGTAGGCTTCAGGGTGGACCAAGGCCAAAATAACAAACAAAACAACCCTGTCTGGAAAATAAGATACTAAACTAAGAAACAAATGACAATAAACTTTTCTTTCTAACTATTTAAAAACAGGAGAAAACAAGATCAACAAAACTGGCAGTCCACCCTTACTATTGAAAAGACACTGCCTGATAGTTCATGCGAAAGGACTACAAAAGAGAAGTATGGCCGGTTGGGAGAGGAGGAGGAGGAGGAAATGCCGGTTGCCCACCGGCGGCCGCCATCTTGGCTCCTTATGTATTCAGGCGTGTCCAATCACAGGCTAAGGCCCGGAATCATTCCACCAATCGCCTCCCGGGGATGGCACATTCCTATTTACATGGATGAAAAGAGAAACACAGGGCACACACGCAAACACACAGCAGACTTACAAAATATGACCACAGTCATAACACCCCCACACCCAAGAATTAAACATACCCCTATATGTTTAATTTCTAGGGCTCTGAGGAACACCTAGACAAAGCATCTGCTATCACATTTTCGGTACCTTTTTTGTGTTGGATCTGCAGATTAAAATCTTGCAGAAGGAGAGACCAGCGCATAAGCCGCTGGTTGGAATTGCGCATGTGTGCGAGGAATATTAAGGGATTGTGGTTGGTGTAAACTTGGACAGGCTGCGAACTAGACCCGATATACACCTCAAAGTGTTGCAATGCAAGCAGGAGGGCGAGAGCTTCCTTCTCAATCGTGCTATAATTAAGCTGGTGCTTATTGAACTTTCTTGAGAAGTAGCAAATAGGGTGGTCGATAGCCTGATCGTCCTCCTGCAAAAGAACAGCACCTGCGCCACATGCGCTGGCGTCCACCTCTAATTTGAAGGGTTGCGTAAAGCAGGGTGCAGCAAGAACAGATACACTACACAGTAACGCCTTGGCAGACTCAAAGGCAGCCTGGCAAGCCGGGGACCAAACGAAGGCTTTCGAGGGACTTACTAGGCCTGTGAGAGGAGCCACCACATCAGAAAAGTTTCTACAGAAACCACGATAATACCCACACATGCCCAGAAAACGGCGCAGCGCTTTCTTGGACTGCGGGACAGGAAAATCAATAATCGTCTGGACTTTCTCAGTCAACGGACGCACCTGCCCCTGACCTACCTGTTAACCCAAATAGGTAACAGTGGCCTTGCCAAATTCACATTTTGCGAGGTTGAGTGTGAGGGAGGCCTCACGGAGACGGCCGAAAATGAGGGACAGTGTGTGGAGATGGTCGGACCAGGTGGAGGAGTAGACAACTACATCATCTAAATATGCTTCACAGTTTTCAACACCAGACAACACGCTACGCATTAACCGTTGGAAAGTAACCGGAGCATTACGCAGGCCGAATGGCATAACGGTATACTGGAGGAACGTGTCTGGTGTGACGAAAGCTGATATTTTGGAAGCACGTGGTGTTAAAGGGACTTGCCAGTAACCTTTTAACAGATCCAGCTTTGTCACATATTTGGCAGAGCCTACACGATCTATGCAATGCTCCATCCTGGGGAGTGGACAAGAGTCGGGTTTTGTGACTGAATTGACTCTTCTATAATCGTTACAAAAACGAGGGGTGCTGTCGGGTTTTGGGACCAAAACACAGGGTGAGCTCCACGCGCTATTACTGGGAACCGCTAATCCATACTCAACCAGATAACTCACCTCCTGCTGCATCATGGCCCTTTTCGTTGGATTTACTCTGTATGCATGTTGTTTAATTGGCTTGTGGCCCTCCACGTCAATGTCGTGGCACAAGACAGACGTTTGATTAGGATGATCCGAAAAAAGCAACAAGTTATCCCCAATCAATTCTATAATATCTGCACGGGCTGAGGCAGACAGATGGGACAAAAAACTCTCCAAATTACTCAGTACCTCCGAATTTCTTAAACGAGCGGCCGGCATCGAGCCACTCTTCTCGGCCAAACCTTCATCCACAAGACTGTACTGAGGAGGAGTAGCGGACACAGGCATCACGGGCGCAGCAGGAGACTGCGGGAGATCACTCGTTCTGGAAAAGTAGCGCTTCAGCATGTTTATATGACACACTCTAGATTTTCTTTTCTGGTCTGGAGTTTGAACAACATAGTCTGTGTCACTTATTTTTCTCTCCTTTCCCTCCAATCCCTCCTTTGAAACCATGCAAAAAAATCTTCACTAAACAGGACCTCTGCAATGCCTACCACCTTGTCTGAATCAGAGAGGGAGATAATGGAAGACAGCCTTCAACACACCAATTAGTCACTTTGAGTATCTGTTTATGCCTTTTGGTCTGACTAATGCTCCTGTAGTGTTTCAAGCCCTCATAAAAACAACATTCTCCGTGACATGCGCTTCTCTGCAGTGAAGAGAATCATAATTTTTGAATTTGTGTGGTGTTTTTTCTGTGCTTTGTGCTTGTGTTTTGTGTTCTTTGTGCTCTGAGGTGTTTCGCAGAGGCTGGGTGGAGTTCCTGCCTCTTACACACCAGCAGCCCATCTAATCATCAGCACCAGCTTAAATAAATACTCCAGTCTGCCAGATTGTTTCCAATTGTCACTGTGGTATTTATTGCTAAACAACTTGTGCTTCTAACGGTGACTTTTTGCTCTAGTGAGACTTTGTTGAATCTCCTGATTAATTCTACTCATCATTCCCAGAACCTGTGCTATCTCCAAGCTCCAGCTACACAGCCACTCTGCCACTCAGCGTCCTGCACCTCTGCCACAAGAAAAACTCCTTTGTAGATCCACCTGCGTCTCACTGACCTGTGCCTCCACCTCAGTCTCTACCTTCCAGTATCGTGAGCCCCAGCTACATCACCTGTTGTGCCAGTCACCTGAGCCCATTACCTACATGTTACCTTTTGTGTCCAAAATACCAGCCTACAACTTATAACACAACAATCTGGCCAACATGGACTCAGCAGACCCATACACACTTGATCAAGCCCTCAGCATACAAGAAGTGCTTCTTGGAAAACATGAGCAAATGCTCCCTTGATGTAATGGATTTTCACTTGAAAACCTAAAGCAGTATCTTCTGATTAGCAAATTAAAAGTCAATATACTAACTAGAGTTTAACTCTGTTACAGTCACACTTATTAATTATATGGTATCAAAATAAATTAATCAAAACCTGATAAATAGATGTGGACAGTTGTCATAATTCAATAAGTCACCTTCTTAATGTAGTATTGCTGACCTTAATTCATCTTAAATCAAAATTAAGTAAAATACATTTTCCTGTTTATCAGCTGAGACACTGTCCAGCAACATTTGGTAATCAATGAATCTATCAGTGCTAATAATCCCATTATTAACAACATCCTGATTAGAATCACATTATTGATCAAAGGCTCCTTCTCCTTTCACAGACATGTCTGATTTTGCATTCTGTCCCAGAGCACCGCTCTGTGAGGATCTATCTGGATCTCTCTTTTTCCATTCTCCCTCCAAGAGGGCAGCGACCTCAATGCACAAATCATCATTCCTGTGACGAGCTCAAATCATGTCTTTCTGGATTAGAAGTTTCCTGAAGCATTCTACATGTGTATCTTTAGCTCTTGCTCTTTGCTGTACTTTATTATTCAGTTTTGGAGCTGATTTTGGCTTATTCTTTACTGTTTTGGACTGATGACTGCACATTGTCACAGATTAGTCAAACACACTTTGTATCACTACAAGGGCTACATCAGCAACAAATAACAGATGACAACACATGTTAAGCATTTGACAAACATACACATAATAAACACTTCACAGCATCTAGTGTCTTTATGAGTCTTGGTCAGCAATTGGGCTAGTTACTTTTACACCTCTGAGTTAGGGCTTTGTGTTTTGAGATACTCAAAAATGTTATATTTATTTCTGTGCACGCACATTAATATATCGCTCTATGGTTGCTGACCTATAGAGGCTTACATTCCCGACGGACACAGAGTCACCTTGCTGGTCTTGCTTATATCGAAATGAATCTCAAATCCACCCCGGAATGTCTTCCCATGGATATAAGCTCACTGTTTGCTCCGTCTGTGTCAGACACAGCTCAAATGCTGCCCTGGAATACGCCCTGCAGGAGTGCTGGCATGATCTAACCACTGGTGTAGCCAGAAAAAAGACATTGGGTGTGCTCCAGCAAATACTGGGTGTGCCAAATTTTTAACAGAGTGTTACACCTCCACAATCATTCAAAAGAATGTATCTCTCGAATACAACATTATTAACACAAAAACATATCCACACGTTGTGTGTGTTCTCATCAGTAATAGTCAACAGTAGTTCACAGCAGGTCTAAACATTCACACATGTGACATGCTCTGAAATAAATCAATAACAAAGTAATACAAAAATCACACTTTGTGTTCTCAAAAAAACACTGCAAAAACATAATACACACACAGACATTGCGTGCCCAATGAGATGAACATAGTGAAATATAACACACTCATGCGCGTACTCATGCACTCTCACAGAGCCATAACGTATCCACATTAAGCATGATCAACAAAGCTATTTAACCATCTGAACACAACTATTGGGACACAACGATATTGCTGCTTACCTGTGCGCACTGCGCAGCTCTCAATTTAAAGGGCAAGACGGCGTGGCTTGGCCTCATTTATTACTTCATCAGAGTCCAGTTTCTCCGCAAGCTCTTTTTCAAACATGAGCAACGACATGCTACGTTAGCTGCATCATTCCCCATGGTGTGTGTAGCCTTACTAGCCTGTGTCGGAGGGGTTTTGACCTGCTTGTTTATGGAGATGGAGAAACATCCTCCTCAGTTGTCGAACTTGTGTCCTGCTGGAAGTCAAGTCGAGGTTTCTTGAAATAATTTATCAGGGAACTCTGCTTCATCGCTATTAGCAGCAGTTAGCGCTCCCGCAATGCTTGCTGGGCGAGGGGTCACAGTCAGGTCAGTAGACCTGACTGTGACGGCAATTTTTTGGGTGTGCCAGCTGCCTCTTTGGGTGGCACTGGCACACCCTGGCACACCCGTGGCTACGCCATTGGATCAAACACTACCTCCAGTCTTTCCAGCCCAACTCAGACCAATTGCTTGAACCTTTTCAGAATATTTCCAATATTCATTATGCTTTACACAGTTTCCAATATATTTCCACTATTCACAATGTAGTCATTTTGGTCAAATTTGTAATTTGATTTCTACTTTTGGCAAGTTTGAATTGATTTCAGCCAAATACACAGTTTATTTTAGATCTCGTCAAACTCAGACATAGCAAGGGCAAAAATAATGAATTTTTCACTTACCAGTCTTTGTTGTTTTGAGACCCTAACCCCTTTCACACTGGCGTTTGGGTGCGGCTTCTGTGCGCCAATTCTCCGCATCCGTCCCAGTGTGAATCTCTCCGATGCGGCGAGGGGTGCAATTTCGCTCCGGCGCTGATACGTCTCTGGAGGTAGTGTCAGGGCCGCATTATTGGCGAGCCGAACCAGTGTGAACGGATAAGCCGGAGGCGCGTATCGAGGGCGTGTCGATCGGACGGTCTGATAACTACACAGGTCCTTCACTCAACTTAATACAGAGAAATGTCCCACAAAGCAACGTTACAGGACCAAACAACAGTAACGTAGTAACTGTAACTGTCTCTGGCAACTTATATGAGGAAAATAATACCGCTGATATACGCGGAGAAGCGTCTGTCCTCCTGTCTGTCTGACCGACACATTCATGCCAGAAAAACAGCGTCTGTTACCGGCAAAAAACTTAAACTCACCAGTGTTTGTGATGAAAATAAATCACCGCGACGGTCAGCCCTCCAGACCGAGACTCCGGTGAACTTTCCCCCGGAAGACAGCCTCCGTCCCCGCGAGTCAGACAGCGTCCAGTTTACTGATGGTGATGTAGGCTAATTATGTAATTTAGCGCGAAAAACGTAACTTCGTCACTTTCCAGGATGTTTGGTGGGTCAGGATCTCAATCGAGACACATTATAACAGCATCCATAGGATTATAAACCATCCGCGGGTTTAGATTGACAGGGGGGACACCGGGGAAACACCTTGAGAACACACCTACGTCATCATCATGACGTGTACCGTCACGCCTCTTTAGGAGCCGCAGCGCCGGATTTCTGTGTGAATTCACGTCGGTTCGTCTTTAATGCGGAGCTGCTTCGCTCTGTGTGAATCGCTATCGACGGAGAATTGCCGAACCGCCGCTGCGGAGATAATGCGCCTTCTCCTGTGTGAAAAGGGTTCCTGTTTCATGATGCCAATTTGTTGTGGAATTTCAGCTCGCTTGACCATTCAGGAGATGTAGAGATGAAGAAGACTCAGAGACACCGATGACTTACATTGAGATAGTTTAAAATACATGGCCATGGAGGAGCAAAATAACATCACGTCTGTCTGCACAGAGTGTTGCCATGATAATCGTAACGAGTCTTCCCAAATGTCCAAATTATATCTTACAGCTTCAGGAAGCATGCCTCCCATACATGATTATCTATTTAACAACATAGCAATGGGGGTGATACAGAGCCTCTCCTTTCTAGCCAGAAGACTAAGAGGTAAAATAGGTCAGAGACACTTAGTCTGTAAACATAGATAAATTGAAGGCCTCCTTACGAGGTTTACACAAACAGTTAGCTTTGCCTTGGTTTGTCAGACATCTGTTCTGTAGACATATCTATAGTAGCTTTGAGTATCTAGGTTGCAGAGACCATGAAAAGATTGTTCGTAGACCAATCGTCACTATCCTTATCCAGACTCTGACGTCTGTACAAGCTACGTATGACCTCCTATTGTAGACAGAATGACCAGGGAGAATCATAAAATTCCCCCACACTACTTTTATACTACAAAATATCTGAATAAATAGCAGCAACACCACCACCCTTCTTATTAGTCTTGGTACAGTGTGAAAAGGAAACATTTGATGGTGATGATTGGATCAGGTCTTTGTTACCAGTTATATCAAGCCAAGTTTCAGTAAGGAGAATAGATAGCAGTTGACTCAGGGACATATACGCCCTCAAGTCGGCACATCCCATACTGTCTCACTCATTTCAGCCCTGCACAGCATATCTGCCCCACCTACAGACAGCACACCAACAAACAGTGAACTCACAACTGACCCCAGACAGAAATGCACATGTAACGCGCCTTTTTTTTCTCATTCCAAACTTTCAACCATCTGGACTGACAGTTCTTACAGAGAGCCCGGGACTAGATGCAAGAGTTGTGCTGGACATGAACACAGTAAGTAATCTATGCTGTCTATGCCTTGTAAGTTGCTTCGTGTCACGTTTGTTTTGTCAAGTTTCTGTTTCATGTTTAGTTCTAGTCACTTCCTGTTTATTTTGTAGTTGTGTTTCATGTCTCGTCTTCCCTGTTCTGTTTTGATTCTCACCTGTGTCTTGTTCCGTCATTTGTGTCATGTATTTAAGTCCTGGTTTTTGTTCAGTCTGTGTCGCTTCATTGTTTGTTTTTGTAGTTGTTGGTAGTGTTCATGCCACGCCACGTTAATGTCGCCCTTTTTTGATCCTTGAGAAAATTAAACAGTTTGAATCCTTGCAACCTTGATCTGTCTTTGGTCCGTGTATCTGGGTCCTTCACCATGTCTACTACTAGCTACCGTGACAGAATGAAACGACCTAAACAAGACTCAGCACGGGCGGACCCCCAGCCCCACTATCATTACCTTTTTACCCCTCCGACAACTCGGAGGATGACCTACCCCTCGACTTTCTGTGGTCGCTCTACGATGAAGATTCCATGGGGGAGGAAGAGTGGGACGCTCTGTTTGGCGGAGGGAACCACGGGGCAGGCCGCCGTCGCAGGAGAGTTTGGCGACGCCGAGCCTCGAGGTGGCCAGCTCCCTGCGACGCGGCCGGTCCTCTGCCTCAGCCCAGCTCCCCAGCCTCCACACCACAGCCCAAGCCACCTCAGCCATGCAACCAGGCTAAGCTTCAGCCCATGCCGCCACAGTCCATGCTGCTACAGTCCTCACCACAGTCCACGCCGCCACAGCCCACGCCGCAGTCCTCGCCACAGCCCACGCTACGGCTGCCTTGTTGTCAGGTGAAGCCACAGCCCATGCTGCCACAGCCCACGCCACAGTCCTTGCCACAGCCCACGCTACCGGAGCTACTCAGCGCTACCGAGCCGGAGCCGCTGGAGCTGCTCAGCGCTACCGAGCCGGAGCCGCTGGAGCTGCTCAGCGCCGCCGAGGCGGAGCCGCCGGGTTTATCATCGGTCGCTGGGTTAGCGGTCAAGCCTGTCCCAGCCCCTCGGTCAGAGGTCCGGCCGAGTCCGGTACCCCCACAGCCCACGCCTGCACCTCTGCCGCCGGCCTCTGGACGCTCACAGCCCACGCCTGCGCCTCCGCCTCCGGCCTCTGAACGCTCACAGCCCACGCGTGCACCTCCGCCGCCGGCCCCCAGGAGCCTACAGCCTTCGCCTGCGCCTTCGCCGCCAGCCCCCAGAAGCCCACAGCCTTCGCCACCGGTCCCCAGAGGCTCACAGCCTTCCCTGTCCATAGACTGAGGACTTTGTTTTTCGTTTTGCCTCCAGGTCCCCTTCTCCCTTTTCGGTTAAATTTTTTTAAAAAGGGACGTCTGGGATCCGTCCCTTGAAGGGGATCTTTTGTCAAGTTTCTGTTTCATGTTTAGTTCTAGTTATGTCCTGTTTTATTTTGTAGTTGTTTCACGTCTCATCTTCCCTGTTCTGTTTTGATAACATGCACCTGCCCTTTTGTGTCTCACCTGTGTCTTGTTCCCTCATTTGTGTCATGTATTTAAGTCCTGGGCTGTATTCGAAACCGCATACTATACTACTAGTACGTACTGATTTGCCCAAAATGTAGTATGTAGTATGCAGTATGCAAACAAAAGCAAAATCTGCAGTATGCGAAAAATTCCCGGATGCTGTACTGATTCGGAAAAAATCTCCAGTATGCAACTGACCAGTCTACATTGCGTACTGTTTCCCACAATGCAACGCGCTGGAGCAGGAGAGAGTGCATTTCAATAAAACGTAACGAAATGAAAAAATATAATCTGCTCATTTTTAAAAATGTATTTATTAAAATGTGGTGATTTCTGTACATACAGGGCTCCTGGGGCAGCATTGCTCTTTTGTCCACAACAAACATGAAGCTTCACTTTTAATTCAAACAAACTAACGTAGCTGCCACATCGTTAGATTTCATCTATGATACCAATATTTATCTTACAAAAATAATTTAACCAGCCAGCAGTTAATCTTCAAAGAGCTGCGGTTAAGATGACTGGCTCGCTGTCACACCCGGGATGACGACGAAGGTTGACCGGCCCATCACATCAGGAAACGGGCTGCTGTCTCTGAGACCTCCCGGAGCGCTGGTCCCACAGGTGGCTCTTCACATCTCCGAAAACGTCGGAACAAATTTACAAACAGGCGTCATTCGGATAAACTAATCACATATTAAGGATCTAAATAGGTACTTTCTCGCATAAAAAAATATTAAAACCTAAGAAAGTGATGCATTAACAGCGCTTAAGTGAGAATTAAAACGGCTTTTAGCAGCTTTACCGCTACCACTGCCGGTTGCCGCGAAATGCATTCTGGGAAACTTGCATACTGTATACTGCGGTGTGGACGGCGTCGGTCTGCTGTATACTGCATACTGAATCCCACATTCAGTATGCAGTATACAGTACATACTGCACAGTATGTAGTAGGCAGTACGGTAGTATGCGGTTTCGAATACAGCTCTGGTTTTGGTTCTGTGTCGCTTCATTGTTTGTTTTTGTAGTTGTTGGTAGTGTTCATGCCACGCCACGTTCATGTCGCCCTTTTTTTATCCTTGAGAAAATTAAACATTTTGAATCCTTGCAACCTTGATCTGTCTTTGGTCTGTGCATCTGGGTTCTTCACCACATCTACTACTAGCTACAGTGACACTTGGGTTGCCTATAGCCAGTAAACTTATAGCGCTGTAGGAGAACCTGCCCTGACTTTGGATTCCAGAGGAAGCCTGTTACTTTCTCTAATCACCCTTGCCCCAATTTGACTGTTTTCTTTGCTGGCTTTGCTGTACCCCTCCTCCCCAGGCTTGGAGAGGAGATGCTTGGATTGCAGTAAAACCGTCAGAATGGAAGCTTCACCGGAGATGTTTCCCTGTGTAAATTAACATTTTCAAGGATACCTGTCTCTTCCTCCCCCTCTGTCTGAGTCGAAAACAACCCCCTTCCTTTACAGGCCCCCCTCTCTCAGGAACCCATCTCACGAGCTTCAAAGGGAACAGACGATGGCGCCACAGATAGATGTGATATGGACTAATCTTTGCAATTGTAAATTAGCCAAAGACACTGAGTCCATATGCTGTGGATTAACTTACACTCTCCAGGGAGAGACCATAAAGTTAACCTTATCTGTTTTCCTCCCTTCGTGTCAAGTTGTTGTTTACGACTGTTTTTGCAGGAGTGCGACATTCCATTCATGTGTCTGTGAATCCTCTCTAACACTTTGTTTCTGCATTTTCCAAAATAACCATTAGGCCAGAATTTAATCATTCTCATTTTAACATATCCAGGAACATTAAAGGAAATGATTGAAGTTGATATTTCTCACGTGTCTGTACGATATTGGAAAGCTAAGATCTAAAATTCCTGTTAAATGTGCCTAATGTTTGGTGGAGCCACAGCGCCTCCTTTTGGTAAGTCCGGATACAGGTGAAAGAGGATTTTATATATTAATCTTTATTAGAAAGTGTCCGATCGAATCAATAAATGTTTCGGACAAGTGTTAACCAGTGTTTAAGTCGGACTAGGCATGATAAGCCATGAGTCTACAGTGTATTCAAGTGTGTCATCCTTCTTTATTTTTAATCACGTTATCTGTTTCTGTTTTAAGTGAGTTCAACTCTGTCCCGTTTTTATCACAAATATGATACATGTATTGAGCCATGGTGAAATTCTGGGAAAGGTGAAAACAATCTTAAAACAAGTAGAAATATATATGTTAATCTTTAGTTAACTAAAGTCTTGTTTTAGACTTTAATATTATCGGAGGTGTGAACGCTGATACCACGCCTGCTGACTCCGCCTGCCAAACTCGCGAACAAAACACAGAGATCACGCTGCTGTTCTCTCTCTTGTTACTCTTCTCTTGAAAAAATTTCCTTTTGTACTTTTGTTATCCTGTTTAAAACTCTCTTGTTTTATTTTCGCGCAAATCCTTAGTCTTTGCTATTTTTCTATTTTTGCCTATATTCGCACGTTGCGAGATAGCGATCTCCGCAAAATCAAGTAACTGTTGATTTTTGATTAGTTCTTAATTTGCGGTTTTGCTCCACTTCGTTGAGTACTTTATTTTGAAACTCAAACCGAACGAAGTATAGTCCTGTTTGATTTTATTTTGATAATCGTTAAGCGTCACCGTTCATTCAAAGACAGTGAATCTAATTTAATTCATTGTATTAAATAACCACGGAAGATCCGCCAGGCCAGCGTTTCATCCTCCAGTTGTTTAGTCCAGGAGTTGAGTTAGTAGCCCCTTTTAGATAGAAAAGGTGGCACATTTGCAGCAAGGTAAAGGCTGCAATGTGCCACCTTTTCTATCTAAAACGGAGGTGTAATATTCCACCTTTTCAAATAAGCCACCACATTTCCACCTCTGGGGTAGGCGTAAACATGTGACGTGACGTGAAGCACGAAGTTGGGCATGAAGAAGAGCAGGTCGAATTTGTCTTCAAAATAAGAGCTTTACATTGCACCCCATCGGAGTTTAGAACTGGGTTCTTAGCGGGGGCTTTTAATTTGAAAGTAGCGACCGCTACTAGCTTGCCGCTACAACAACAAGCGGACGAGAAAGACAGCTACAGAGACCGAGGAGACGCTAGCATGCATCTCCCGGATCTCAGCGGCTTTCCAGCTGCTCATCTTCGTGGATGAAGTGACGAACTGACTGCTGTGATCAGCTGTTTCCTGGTTTTAAAACTCCCAGGCTGTGGGTGCGCAGCAGCGCACGTCATCGACACCTCCGCCCACCTCAGAATATGCCACCACATTGCCGCCTCGGTTTTAGACTGCAGCGGAGGCTCAAATAAGTGTACCCTCCGAGGCGCAAAATTGGTGGAACAAAACAGACCACCAATTTGCCGCCTCCTGTCTGAAATCCGCGAGCGAGCCACCAAAAAGGTGGCAAATTGGTGGCTTATTGCCCAGTATAAAAACGGCTAGTATCAAAAGTCAGAGCTTCAACAATCATCACCACCAACGAAGAAGATCATCATCGTTGCAGACATTGCAGTAATTAACAACTGCAGAAGCCGCAACCAGGCTTCCAACGAAAGACAGACTTTGCCAAGCCTATTCTGGTCCTGCCTCCAGCGCCCTCAAGCGAACACCCCGCTGGGCATTGGACCGAGAGTTCTTCAGCCGAGTACCGGACCAGTCCAGACCTTCCTCGGGCCAGCAAGCCGGTTCTGCAGACCGCAACCGGGCAAAGGGCATCCGAGGACACCAGGCCGGGCTCGCTACTCTCCATCACAAAGTAGGCTAATCTGGCACACAGCCGGAGAAACACCCATGAACACGAGTTGGTGTCCAGATAAGTCTGACTTTTGAATTTAATAGAAGTTACGATAGGGTCTAATTAGCTTAAAATTACTCTCGTTAGCTTTTCTACTCGTGAGATTTGAAAGCTCAAAACCCGACCCGTAATTTCACCATCCGCCATCCACATAACCTGCCTATTTCACTCACAATAGTCTCCGTATTACTCATTGTCATTATCTGGGTTCACATTATTATTGCATATTGTTCACTCTGATTTAGTTAGAAAATAAACATATTTAACCGTCTGTCGTTGTCTGTGGATGTTCATTTTAATGTGGAAAACTGATGAAACTGTGTAAAAGAACTACTACTTTAGATATCTATGAGATTGAATTAATGAATTATGAAATATGAAATTGAATACGTCAATTTAAATTGATCATAACTGTCACAAGCCAAACTTGTCCAGTTCAGATTCGAGTAATTACCTCCGGGTTATTCGAATAAATCAGACAACGGAGGTGGTGCCCCATTTACGAGTGTGTAACTTAATTCCTAGTGATTAATTACGTTTTATTTAGTAGTGTATCCTACAGCGCACTCAGTCACAATGCAGTTGTAGTTGTAAATTATGAAATGTGTCCTTAAGGCAAGCCAAGTTAGATAATGTTAGCTTAGGTTAGCCGAATGTTACCAGTGACATTAGCTATAGTAGATTTGAGCCGAAATTTAACAAGGCCCTTATTGTACAGGATTTATATCTGTCTGGGACGGGCGCAGATTTTAACGGTACCTGCCCTGATCAGTTTTAATTCAGTCCCAAGCTAATTTTTCAAACTTTCCTGTAATAATTGCAGGTGAAATTAACACGACATTAATGTTACTAAAATAAGCTGTTGTAGTTGATGTAATCTAGGGGTAGGTTCCACTCTACTCAGCTATGCCCTGGTTTTAGCCATTATGCCTACATTTTGCCAAATTAATGGCATTAAAAGCCTGCTGAATCAGCCATTAGCAGCTCCTGTTGCAGTGAGGCCGTAGATGAAAAAATCACTTGATTTGACACTGCAGGAACTTTTTTGCAATTAACATCTGAGATGTTCATTTCATGTTTGTTATTGTATGAAGATTTGGCTGAGTTATGAATGCTGATTCACCTTATAAGCCTGATGTTTAATACAAATTCACCTCCCTCATTATCTTTGCTTCACCTTCAATTTACTATACTTTTCTTTATGCTTTGTCCTGCTGATTGTCTTTGTCTATTACAGACCAGATGCTTTAATTTCACAATGGTTTAAGTCTCATCCAGAAAGAAGTGTAAAACAACAGAGGAGAGCCTTGAATATATTCTCCACCTCCCTCTATCATTGACCCAAATAGGGCTTAAGTTGGGTGAATGTCTGCAATTTCAAAAGAAAAGAAAAAAACGAGGAAAAGAGGAAATACAAATTTCTTAAGGATGAGGAGTTAATATGAAGAGTTGACAGACAATGCCCAGACTGTTTTTGGGAAAGATAAGGCATTCATTTTTTTGGATGGATTGCAAACTTTTCCATACAATAAGGAACACATGTATGAATACAATAGACTACCAAAGCTTTAAGGTGGCCAACCAGGAAGTCACTCTTTGGTTTTATCATGTATTCAGTTTGGGTTTGTTTGTCTTCTCTACACTACCTAGAATATATAACATAAAACAAACACATTTACTAAGTGTCAAAGCAAGTAAACACCTAGGATCATGTGTATACTTACAATAGATGAGATGTCAAGGCATATTAAAAGAAACAAACTCCAGGGGACAATTGATACAAAAATGAATTTCACCAAGAGCTTAGGACATCAATGACACCAATCTTACATTGAGTGTATAATTACGCATTAGATGAGGGAACCAGTATCTCTTCTAAATACAGATGAAAAAATACTATCATCAATAATAGCTGAGAGGCTAAAAGAAACAATACCAAATATAAATATAGCTGCAAGCAGCAATGTGGGGGTCCAAGCACGTCGGCCGGCAAGAGTTCCTGCAGAAACATCATGTCGTCCTGTCGAGATGACGGTTGTAATCACTGAGAAGACGTTTCGAGTGAATTGGTTAAAGTTTGACAGAAGTGCCACTGTCCTTTTTGCTAACTGCAGCGCCCCCTAGTAGCTGAATGACACCAAATTCACCCTGTCCCCTTAGAACAGGGTATTGAGACATACAGCCAAATTTCATTTTGATACATCAAACTGTTCACGAAATATGAGCTTTCATCCTGTTCGGCACCTTTGCAGCTGAATTCGATTGGATGTAGCGGTCGAACGGATTTGAAAATGAAAACCCCACTAAGTAACTTTTGTGCGGATTGGTCTGAATATAGTCCGTGCTGATTTTCGTGAGAATTGGACAAAATTTGCGACTGCTGAAAATGTAGTTTCACTTTCAATAAAATCCAATATGGCGGCCGAATTCTTATGATGACGTGAAAAGTTTTGAAAGAGCCTAAAAGGGGACATTCCACAGTATCAGCAGACATGAAAATTTAGTCTGAAATCCCAACACGTCAAGAGAAATTAGCAAAAACGCAATTTTGCTAATTACAGCGCCCCCTAGGGGCCAAATGACACGAATTTTTTTTTGCGCACTTCTGACGGAGTCGCGAGGCATCCGACCAAGTTTGGTCTTTGGAAGTCAAACCAGCGCCGAGATATGAGCAAACTTCCTGTTTGGCGGCATCGCCGCCGACTGCAATTAGCTACCACGAAAAGTTAGCATGAACTATCAATGGGGCAACCCACGGTATCTGCCGACATCACAATTTGATTTCAAACAAAAACGCATCAAGAGATATGAGCAAAAACAATGTTTTGCTGATAATAGCGCCCCCTAGTTGCAGAATGACACCAGATTTCTTTCCACCATTTGCAATGGAGTCTGGAAGTGTGCCACCAAATTTGGTCTCGTTGCGCCAAAGCATTCCCGAGATATGAGCTCAAATCAAAATTGGCGCCATCGGCGCCAAATTCGATTGGCTGTAGCGGGCGAACGAAGTCAAAAATGAAAAATCCACTACATAACTTTTGTGTGGATCGGTCTGAAGATGTCTGTGACGATTTTCGTGAGAATCAGTAAAAAATTGCGACCGCTGAAAATTTTGTTTCGCTTTCGACAAAATCAAAGATGGTGGAAAATCTATTATGACGCATTATGACGTCATAGGGTGCGTTGAAGTCGGCATGATCCAAGGATTCCAACAATACCTTGTTTTTGAAAATCGGGCCAACGGGTCAAAAGTTATGTGCACAAATGTACCTGAAATTTTGACCCGTTGGTGGCGCTAGAGCGTGTTTAGTGCCGACATGTAACTTGGTGAAATTAAAGGTGTCACTGTCCTTAATCAATGTGCCAAATTTCACAACTTTTTACCATACGGTTCTATGGGCTGCCATAGACTCCCCATGGCAGAAGAAAGAGGAATAATAATAATAAATATAGCTGCAAGCAGCAATGTGGGGGTCCAAGCAGTTCAGCATTTGGATACATCAAACTGTTCACAAAATATGAGCTTGCATCCTGTTTGGCACCTTCGCCGCTGAATTCCAATTGGATGTAGCGGCCGAACGGATTGGAAAATGAAAACCCCACTAAGTAACTTTTGTGCGGATTGAAAATTTTGTTTTGCTTTCGCTGAAAATCCAATATGGCGACCGAATTGTTATGATGACGTGAAAAGTTTTGAAAGATCCTGAAAGGGGACATTCCACAGTATCAGCAGACATGAAAATTCAGTCTGAAATCCCAACACGTCAAGAGAAAATAGCAAAAACGCAATTTTGCTAATTACAGCGCCCCCTAGTGGCCAAATGACAAGAATTTTTTTTTGCCCACTTTTGTCGGAGTCCTGAAGCGTCTGACCAAGTTTGGTCTTCGGAAGTCAAACCAGCGCCGAGATATGAGCAAACTTCCTGTTTGGCGGCATCGCCGCGACTGCAATTAGCTACCACGAAAAGTTAGCATGAACTATCAATGGGGCAACCCACGGTATCTGCCAACATCACAATTTGATTTCAAACAAAAACGCATCAAGAGATATGAGCAAAAACAATGTTTTGCTGATAATAGCGCCCCTAGTTGCAGAATGACACCAGATTTCTTTCCACCATTTGCAATGGAGTCTGGAAGTGTGCCACCAAATTTGGTCTCGTTGCACCAAAGCGTTCCCGAGATATGAGCTCAAATCAAAATCGGCGCCATCGGCGCCAGATCCGATTGGCTGTAGCGGGCGAACGAAGTCAAAAATGAAAAATCCACTTCCTAACTTTTGTGCCAATCGATCTGAAGATGGTCTGTGACGATTTTCGTGAGAATCAGTAAAAAATTGCGACCGCTGAAAATTTTGTTTCGCTTTCGACAAAATCAAAGATGGTGGAAAATCTATTATGACGCATTATGACGTCATAGAGTGCGTTGAAGTCGGCATGATCCAAGGATTCCAACAATACCTTGTTTTTGAAAATCGGGCCAACGGGTCAAAAGTTATGTGCACAAATGTACCTGAAAGTTTGACCCATTGGTGGCGCTAGAGCGTGTTTAGTGCCGACATGTAACTTGGTGAAATTAAAGCTGTCACTGTCCTTAATCAATGTGCCAAATTTCACAACTTTTTACCATACGGTTCTATGGGCTTCCATAGACTCCCCATGGCAGAAGAAAGAGGAATAATAATAATAATAATAATAAGAAAACCAAGAATCCCTATGGGGTTCCGCAGCTTCGCTGCTTGGACCCCCAATAAGAAAACCAAGAATCCCTATGGGGTTCCGCAGCTTCGCTGCTTGGACCCCCAATAAATATAGCTGCAAGCAGCAATGTGGGGGTCCAAGCACGTCGGCCGGCAAGAGTTCCTGCAGAAACGTCATGTCGTCCTGTCGAGATGACAGTTGTAATCACTGAGAAGAAATTTTGAGTGAATTGGTTAAAGTTTGACAGAAGTGCCACTGTCCTTTTTGCTAACTGCAGCGTCCTACTACTGGCCGAATGACACCAAATTCACCCTGTCCCCTTAGAACGGGGTATTGAGACATACAGCCAAATTTCATTTTGATACATCAAACTGTTCACGAAATATGAGCTTTCATCCTGTTCGGCACCTTTGCAGCTGAATTCGATTGGATGTAGCGGTCGAACGGATTTGAAAATGAAAACCCCACTAAGTAACTTTTGTGCGGATTGGTCTGAATATGGTCCGTGCTGATTTTCGTGAGAATCGGACAAAATTCGCGACTGCTGAAAATGTAGTTTCACTTTCAATAAAATCCAATATGGCGGCCGAATTCTTATGATGACGTGAAAAGTTTTGAAAGAGCCTGAAAGGGGACATTCCACAGTATCAGCAGACATGAAAATTTAGTCTGAAATCCCAACACGTCAAGAGAAATTAGCAAAAACGCAATTTTGCTAATTACAGCGCCCCCTAGTGGCCAAATGACAAGAATTTTTTTTTGCGCACTTCTGACGGAGTCTCGAGGCATCCGACCAAGTTTGGTCTTCGGAAGTCAAACCAGCGCCGAGATATGAGCAAACTTCCTGTTTGGCGGCATCGCCGCCGACTGCAATTAGCTACCACGAAAAGTTAGCATGAACTATCAATGGGGCAACCCACGGTATCTGCCGACATCACAATTTGATTTCAAACAAAAACGCATCAAGAGATATGAGCAAAAACAATGTTTTGCTGATAATAGCGCCCCCTAGTTGCAGAATGACACCAGATTTCTTTCCACCATTTGCAATGGAGTCTGGAAGTGTGCCACCAAATTTGGTCTCGTTGCGCCAAAGCGTTCCCGAGATATGAGCTCAAATCAAAATCGGCGCCATCGGCGCCAAATTCGATTGGCTGTAGCGGGCGAACGAAGTCAAAAATGAAAAATCCACTACATAACTTTTGTGCGGATCGGTCTGAAGATGGTCTGTGCCGATTTTCGTGAGAATCAGTGAAAAATTGCGACCGCTGAAAACTTTGTTTCGCTTTCGACAAAATCAAAGATGGTGGAAAATCTATTATGACGCATTATGACGTCATAGGGTGCGTTGAAGTCGGCATGATCCAAGGATTCCAACAATACCTTGTTTTTGAAAATCGGGCCAACGGGTCAAAAGTTATGTGCACAAATGTACCTGAAACTTTGACCCGTTGGTGGCGCTAGAGCGTGTTTAGTGCCGACATGTAACTTGGTGAAATTAAAGGTGTCACTGTCCTTAATCAATGTGCCAAATTTCACAACTTTTTACCATACGGTTCTATGGGCTGCCATAGACTCCCCATGGCAGAAGAAAGAGGAATAATAATAATAAATATAGCTGCAAGCAGCAATGTGGGGGTCCAAGCAGTTCAGCATTTGGATACATCAAACTGTTCACAAAATATGAGCTTGCATCCTGTTTGGCACCTTCGCCGCTGAATTCGATTGGATGTAGCGGCCGAACGGATTGGAAAATGAAAACCCCACTAAGTAACTTTTGTGCGGATTGAAAATTTTGTTTTGCTTTCGCTAAAATCCAATATGGCGACCGAATTGTTATGATGACGTGAAAAGTTTTGAAAGATCCTGAAAGGGGACATTCCACAGTATCAGCAGACATGAAAATTCAGTCTGAAATCCCAACACGTCAAGAGAAAATAGCAAAAACGCAATTTTGCTAATTACAGCGCCCCCTAGTGGCCAAATGACAAGAATTTTTTTTTGCCCACTTTTGTCGGAGTCCTGAAGCGTCTGACCAAGTTTGGTCTTCGGAAGTCAAACCAGCGCCGAGATATGAGCAAACTTCCTGTTTGGCGGCATCGCCGCGACTGCAATTAGCTACCACGAAAAGTTAGCATGAACTATCAATGGGGCAACCCACGGTATCTGCCAACATCACAATTTGATTTCAAACAAAAACGCATCAAGAGATATGAGCAAAAACAATGTTTTGCTGATAATAGCGCCCCCTAGTTGCAGAATGACACCAGATTTCTTTCCACCATTTGCAATGGAGTCTGGAAGTGTGCCACCAAATTTGGTCTCGTTGCACCAAAGCGTTCCCGAGATATGAGCTCAAATCAAAATCGGCGCCATCGGCGCCAGATCCGATTGGCTGTAGCGGGCGAACGAAGTCAAAAATGAAAAATCCACTTCCTAACTTTTGTGCCAATCGATCTGAAGATGGTCTGTGACGATTTTCGTGAGAATCAGTAAAAAATTGCGACCGCTGAAAATTTTGTTTCGCTTTCGACAAAATCAAAGATGGTGGAAAATCTATTATGACGCATTATGACGTCATAGAGTGCGTTGAAGTCGGCATGATCCAAGGATTCCAACAATACCTTGTTTTTGAAAATCGGGCCAACGGGTCAAAAGTTATGTGCACAAATGTACCTGAAAGTTTGACCCATTGGTGGCGCTAGAGCGTGTTTAGTGCCGACATGTAACTTGGTGAAATTAAAGCTGTCACTGTCCTTAATCAATGTGCCAAATTTCACAACTTTTTACCATACGGTTCTATGGGCTTCCATAGACTCCCCATGGCAGAAGAAAGAGGAATAATAATAATAATAAGAAAACCAAGAATCCCTATGGGTTCCGCAGCTTCGCTGCTTGGACCCCCAATAATAAGAAGAAGAAGAAGAAGAAGAAGAAAAGCTAGAATCACTATGGGGTTCCGCAGCTTCGCTGCTTGGACCCCCAATAATAATAAGAAGAAAAGCTAGAATCACTATGGGGTTCCGCAGCTTCGCTGCTTGGACCCCCAATAATAATAATAAGAAAAGCTAGAATCACTATGGGGTTCCGCAGCTTCGCTGCTTGGACCCCCAATAATAATAATAATAAGAAAAGCTAGAATCACTATGCGGTTCCGCAGCTTCGCTGCTTGGACCCCCAATAAATACAGAATACAGATAGTGGCTTTGTGTCCAATAGTTATTTAGCAGAAAATATAAGGAACACTTTAAATACATTTGACCACGGTCAAAAAGGTAAAAAAAAAGATTTGCTCCTGCTAACAATCAATGCAGAATCAGCATTCGATAGAACATTACAATGCTGGTTGTATATATTCAACAAAGCAAAAGCTTTTGGTTTTCATCCAAATTTATCAAGTGGGTACAACTAATAGAAAAAGTACTAGTTCTAGTATAAAAACCCTCTAACACAAATAAAAGTGGCACTCTCAAGATGCCTGAAACTAAGCAAAGGGAACCAGACAGTCAGATGCACTGTCCGGTCTGATTTTCATTATGTGCATGGAACCCTTGGCTAAGGCAGGGAGACAGCAGAATCACAGAGGAACACAAATTGGCTCTGTATGCTGATAATTTTTTCATGTAATTATTATCACCTGACAGCTCGAACAGAAACAAGTAAAAAATTAAAGCTGCAAGCAGCGATGAACGGGCCCTCGCAGGCCGCGCGTGTCGGCGAGTACTGCCATCGGGGTATGCAGCATTTGTGGCCTGATGGTGCTGCGTACTGTCTGCGGTGTGCTGAATGCATGGGCTGTTGCAAGCGGGGGCTGCGACAGGCGAGATTGACATTTCTATGTATATATTGTCTATGTGAAGTAAAAGCTGTGGGATCACCATCAGGCTGAAGATCATTTGTTCTCAAGTTGTTCCAGCTGCTCTCCACTCTAGCGATGATGTCACACACTGCAGCTCCTGCAATACACAGTCATTGTAAATTCAGACTGCCACCAGAGCGCCACCTAGTGGCGGATTGGTAAGACCTTCAAGGGATATCCTCAGGAGGGCATTGACAATAATTCTACCAAGTTTTGTGTTAATCTGACCAACCGATGTGGAGATATAAAATACTTAAATTTAAAGAGCGCCACCTAGTGGTCATCGGCCAAAATGTTGCGCAGCGCCTTAGGGGCTCATGGGGAAGTTGTATTCAGAGTTTCATGTCATTGGGCCACACCAATGTGGAGATATCCAACACCAATTAATGGTTGAATGTTTAAGTGGTAATAAGCCACGCCCACATAGAGCAGTCACAACCATCTTCAAGATACCGCCTCAGGAATGGGTCTACATCACACTGAGTGAATTTGGAAGAAATCGTTCCAGCCATTCAAGAGGAATAAACTTCCCACATTTGTAGCGCCCCCTAGTGGCCAACATTCGCCAAATTGAATTGGTAGGCCCACAGTCACATGGGAACCAAGGATCTGAAGTTTGGTGTTAATAGCATGTATTTTGACTAAAATGCGTAATAGGCCACGCCCACATTGAGCAGTCACAACCACCTTCCAGATACGGGCTCAGGAATGCGCCTTAATCATACTGACTGAATTTCGAAGAAATCGGTCCAGCCGTTTAAGAGAAATAAACTTCCCATATTTGTAGCGCCCCCTAGTGGGCAACATTCGCCAAAGTTAATTGGTAGCCCTACAGTCATATGGCAACCAAGGATCTAAAGTTTGGTGTTAATAGCATTTACTTTTCCAAAGATACGCATCAGTTAGCGTTTTCACAGCTAGCTACAGAAAGTATTTCATTAATAATTAGCGCATTTTTCAAACTAATTACGGGGTTCGCACAACTTTAGATGAGCTCTATCAGTAGAGTGTACCTGCCAAGTTTCACGCAGAGCGGACAAAATCCCAAGGAGGAGTTCGAAAAAGTAGGTTTTAGCATTTTCACGATGTAGCACGAAAAATTGAAGGCGGAAGTGGGCATTACCAATTCCAAAAAGATTCATCGATATTCAAGGAATCTGTGTATGTCCAAAGTTATCGAAATTGCGACGTGCCGTAATTCACCTATTGCAGAAATTAAAAAAAAATTTGTAGGGGGCGCTATTGCGCCATCTTGCGTCGACCATGTGCGAGCTTGCCGAAATATCAAATTTTTCACGAGGCCCAACAACTTGGCAAAGTTTGGTGAGTTTTAGAGCAGGGGAAAGGGGCCAAATTGGGGTTTGTTTGTGGTCAAGAATAATAATAATTAAAGCTGCAAGCAGCGATGAACGGGCCCTCGCAGGCCGCGCGTGTCGGCGAGTACTGCTGCCGCGGTGTGCAGAAATTGTGGCCTGCTGCGTGCAGTGTGCTGAACTACATGAGAGGCCAATATTGTGTCACCCTGAACACTGTTAAACAGAGATTTGTGTCCATTAGCAATGTAGCATTTTTGGGCATTTAGCAATAAAAGCGCCACCTATTGGCCGATCTGCACCAAATTTTGCACACTCCTCCAAGGAGCCATGGAACACAATTAGCTAAAGTTTCATTGTAATCGAACTGTATTTGGTGAAGATATGCGAGATTGTCCGTTTTCACCACAATGTGCAGGAAATTGTTGTTTTATATTTTGGGATTTTTTTGGACAATCAAAATTCTTTTGATAACTTTTTGTCAGGACATTCCACAGATGCTAGATCCAAAGTTTGGTGCAAATCGGTGAAATCGTGTAGGAGGAGTTCGAAAAAGTAGGTTTTGGATATAGAGTGACTTAGCCATGCAAATGTGCAGCAGAAGTGGGCGGGGCCTGTGTCAGAAAACTCAGCTGTATTCAGGGAAGACAGGGATATAATGGTTTTGAAAGTGTCATAAAAACTGTGGAAGTTACAGGCAAAAACGCGTTTTGGTCAGTTCTAGCGCCACCTAGTGGAGTACACACACAATTTTGGATATGGAAGGTGGAAGTCCTATTCTGTACTTACTGTAAAAATTTCAAAGTCCTCAGCACAACAGTATGTAAAATTGTTAATAGGCCACGCCCACATTGAGCAGTCACAACCACCTTCCAGATATGGGCTCAGGAATGGGCCTACATCATACTGACTGAATTTCGAAGAAATCCGTCCAGCCATTTAAGAGAAACAAACTTCCCATATTTGTAGCGCCCCCTAGTGGCCAACATTCACCAAATTGAATTTGTAGGCCCACAGTCACATGCCAACCAAGTATCTGAAGTTTGGTGTTAATAGCATTTACTTTGACAAAGATATGCAAGAGTTCGCATTTGTATAGCTAGCTACAGAAAGTATTTCGTTAATAATTAGCGCATTTTTGAAACTAATCACCGGGTTCGCACAACTTTAGATGAGCTCTATCAGAAGAGTGTACCTGCCAAGTTTCACGCAGATCGGACAAAATCCCAAGGAGGAGTTCGAAAAAGTAGGTTTTACAGTTTTCGCGATGTAGCACGAAAAAATTATAGGCGGACGTGGGCATATCCAATTCCAAAATGATTCATCGGTATTCAGGGAATGTGTGGATGTCACAAAGTTTTAGAATTTGCGACGTGCCGTAATTCACCTATTGCGGAAAGAAAAAAAAAATTGTAGGGGGCGCTATTGCGCCATCTTGCGCCGACCATGTGCGAGCTGCCCGAAATATCGAATTTCGTATCCGGCCGAACAACTTTGCAAAGTTTGGTGAGTTTTTGAGCATGGGAAAGGGGCCAAATTGGGGCTTGAAAAGGGTAAAGAATAATAATAAAAATTAAAGCTGCAAGCAGCGATGAACGGGCCCTCGCAGGCCGCGCGTGTCGGCGAGTACTGCCGCCGCGGTGTGCAGCAATCGTGGCCTGCTGCGTGCTGTGTGCTGCTTGCTGTAAAGGCAGAAAAGCTGACAGGTAAGAGGGCTGAAAAAGCTCAAAAAGGTGAACAGTTTCTCTGGCTGCTGCAGCAGTGGCAGAACCAAAGTTGAAAATGTCCCCATAAGAATGAATGGGAAAACGCCTCCCAAACTCCTGCGATTTTTGAAAAAAGTGCACGGGTTATCACCAGAATATTCATACAGTGAGTAACAGCAGACATTGCTGAGCTTTGCGATATGTTTTTTATTTCTTTAGAGTGAAAAATGAGGTCGCCAGAGCGAGAGACAGAACAGGTAATGTCTGCTCTCTTCCAGAAATTTAGGCTCCAAATTAACATTACGGCTTATGGGGGAGCTGCTGGAGTGCTCGTCACTGTAGGGCTTCTACAGCCAAAACCGTAAGTCCTACATCTGAAATAAGAACATCAGCTGAAAACCAGGAAGATGTTCTACATTTCTATATATATATTGTCTATGTGAAGTAAAAGATGTGGTATCCACATAAAGCTGAAGAGAATTTTTTCTCCAGTGTTTCCAGGTGCTCCCCACTCCAGCAATAATGTCATACACTGTAGCTCCCGCAATACACAGTCATTATAAATTCAGACAGCCACCAGAGCGCCACCTAGTGGCGGATCAGTAAAACCTTTGGCAGGTATCCTCAGGAGGGCATTGGCAATAAGTGTACCAAGTTTTGTGTTAATCCGACCAACCAATGTGGAGATATAAAATACTTCAATTTAAAGAGCGCCACCTAGTGGTCATTGGCCAAAATTTAGCGCAGTGCATTAGGGGCTGATGGGGAATTCGTATTCAGAGTTTCATGTCATTCGGCCACACCAATGTGGAGATATCCAACATTTCCTGTTTAAACCAAAATCTGCAGGAAGTTGTTATTTAAAAAGTTAATAAGTGTTTTGGACTATCAAAATTCTTTTGATAACTTTTTGTCAGGACATTCCACAGATGCTAAATCCAAAGTTTGGTGCAAATCGGTGATATCGTGTAGGAGGAGTTCGAAAAAGTAGGTTTTGGATATACGGTGACTTAGCTATTGAAATTAGCAGCAGAAGTGGGCGTGGCCTATGTCAGAAAACTCAGCTGTATTCAGGGAATACAGGGATATAATAGTTTTGAATGTGTCATAAAAACTGTGGAACTTACAGGCAAAAACGCGTTTTGGTCAGTTATAGCGCCACCTAGTGGAGTACACACGCAATTTTCGATATGGAAGGTCGATGTCCTATTCTATACTTACTGTAAAAATTTCAAAGTCCTCAGCACAACAGTATGCTTAATTGGTAATAGGCCACGCCCACATTTAGCAGTCACAACCACCTTCCAGATTCGGGCTCAGGAATGGGCCTACATCATACTGACTGAATTTCGAAGAAATCCGTCCAGCCATTTCAGAGAAACAAACTTCCCATATTTGTAGCGCCCCCTAGTGGCCAACATTCGCCAAATTGAATTGGTAGCCCCACAGTCACATGGCAACCAAGGATCTGAAGTTTGGTGTTAATAGAATTTACTTTGACAAAGATATGCAACAGTTCGCATTTTCATAGCTAGCTACAGAAAGTATTTCGTTAATAATTAGCGCATTTTTGAAAGTAATCACCGGGTTCGCACAACTTTAGATGAGCTCTATCAGAAGAGTGTACATGCCAAGTTTCACGCAGATCGGACAAAATCCCAAGGAGGAGTTCGAAAAAGTAGGTTTTACAGTTTTCGCGATGTAGCACAAAAAAATTATAGGCGGACGTGGGCATATCCAATTCCAAAGTGATTCATCGGTATTCAGGGAATCTGTGGATGTACAAAGTTTTTGAATTTGCGACGTGCCGTAATTCACCTATTGCGGAAAGACCAAAAAAACAGTGTAGGGGGCGCTATTGCGCCATCTTGCGTCGACCATGTGCGAGCTGGTCAAAATATCGAATTTCGGATCCGGCCGAAGAACTTTGCAAAGTTTGGTGAGTTTTTGAGCACGGGAAAGGGGCCAAATTGGGGTTTGAAGATGGTCAAGAATAATAATAATTAAAGCTGCAAGCAGCGATGAACGGGCCCTCGCAGGCCGCGCGTGTCGGCGAGTGGTGCTGCCGCGGCGTGCAGAAATTGCGGGCTGCTGCGTGCTGTGTGCTGAACTACATGAGAGGACTATATTGTGTGACCCTGAACACTGTTAAACAGAGGTTTGTGTCCATTAGCAAAGCAGCATTTTTGGTCATTTAGCAATAAAAGCGCCACCTATTGGCCGATCTGCACCAAATTTTGCACACACCCTCATGCCGCCATGGAACACAATTAGCGAAAGTTTCGTTGTAATCGGACTGTATTTGGTCAAGATATGCAAGACTGTCTGTTTTCACTATAATGTGCAGGAAATTGTTGTTTAATATTTTGGACGTCTTTTGCACAAGCACAATTGTTTTGATAACTTTTTGTCAGGAGGATGTACAGATGGTTCATGCAAAGTTTGGTGCCAATCGGTGAAATTGCCTAGGAGCAGTGTGAAAAAGTAAGTTTTTCATGTTTGGCAATTTTGCGAATGGAAAGTAAGGGCAAAAGTGGGCGTGGCCTATGTCAGAAAACTCAGCTGTATTCAGGGAATACAGGGATATAATTGTTTTGAATGTGTCATAAAAACTGTGGAACTTACGGGCAAAAACGCGTTTTCGTCAGTTTTAGCGCCACCTAGTGGCCAACATTCGCCAAATTGAAATCTTAGCCCCAGAGTGACATGGCAATCAAGCATGTGAAGTTTGGTGTTAATAGCATTTACTTTGACAAAAAAGTGCAATAGGCCACGCCCACATTGAGCAGTCACAACCACCTTCCAGATACGGGCTCAGGAATGCGCCTACATCATACTAACTGAATTTGGAAGAAATCGGTCCAGCCATTTCAGAGAAACAAACTTCCCATATTTGTAGCGCCCCCTAGTGGCCAACATTCGCCAAATTGAATTGGTAGCCCCACAGTCACATGGCAACCAAGGATCTGAAGTTTGGTGTTAATAGAATTTACTTTGACAAAGATATGCAACAGTTCGCATTTTCATAGCTAGCTACAGAAAGTATTTCGTTAATAATTAGCGCATTTTTGAAAGTAATCACCGGGTTCGCACAACTTTAGATGAGCTCTATCAGAAGAGTGTACATGCCAAGTTTCACGCAGATCGGACAAAATCCCAAGGAGGAGTTCGAAAAAGTAGGTTTTATAGTTTTTGCGATGTAGCACAAAAAAATTATAGGCGGACGTTGGCATATCCAATTCCAAAGTGATTCATGGGTATTCAGGGAATGTGTCTACGTACAAAGTTTTTGAATTTGCAACGTGCCGTAATTCACCTTTTGCGGAAAGACCAAAAAAACAGTGTAGGGGGCGCTATTGCGCCATCTTGCGTCGACCATGTGCGAGCTGGTCAAAATATCGAATTTCGGATCCGGCCGAAGAACTTTGCAAAGTTTGGTGAGTTTTTGAGCACGGGAAAGGGGCCAAATTGGGGTTTGAAGATGGTCAAGAATAATAATAATTAAAGCTGCAAGCAGCGATGAACGGGCCCTCGCAGGCCGCGCGTGTCGGCGAGTACTGCCGCCGCGGTGTGCAGCAATCGTGGCCTGCTGCGTGCTGTGTGCTGCTTGCTGTAAAGGCAGAAAAGCTGACAGGTAAGAGGGCTGAAAAAGCTCAAAAAGGTGAACAGTTTCTGTGGCTGCTGCAGCAGTGGCAGAACCAAAGTTGAAAATGTCCCCATAACAATGAATGGGAAAACGCCTCCCAAACTCCTGCGATTTTTGAAAAAAGTGCATGGGTTATCACCAGAATATTCATACAGTGAGTAACAGCAGACATTGCTGAGCTTTGCGATATGTTTTTTATTTCTGTAGAGTGAAAAATGACGTCGCCAGAGCGAGAGACAGAACAGGTAATGTCTGCTCTCTTCCAGAAATTTAGGCTCCAAATTAACATTACGGCTTATGGGGGAGCTGCTGGAGTGCTTGTCACTGTAGGGCTTCTACAGCCAAAACCGTAAGTCCTACATCTGAAATAAGAACATCAGCTGAAAACCAAGAAGATGTTCTACATTTCTATATATATATTGTCTATGTGAAGTAAAAGATGTGGGATCCACATAAAGCTGAAGAGAATTTTTTCTCCAGTGTTTCCAGGTGCTCCCCACTCCAGCAATAATGTCACACACTGTAGCTCCCGCAATACACACTCATTATAAATTGAGACAGCCACAAGAGCGCCACCTTGTGGCGGATCAGTAAAACGTTCAATGCATATCCTCAGGAGGGCATTGGCAATAAGTGTACCAAGTTTTGTGTTAATCCGACCAACCAATGTGGAGATATAAAATACTTCAATTTAAAGAGCGCCACCTAGTGGTCATCGGCCAAAATTTAGCGCAGTGCCTTAGGGGCTCATGGGGAATTCGTATTCAGAGTTTCATGTCATTCGGCCACACCAATGTGGAGATATCCAACATTTCCTGTTTAAACCAAAATCTGCAGGAAGTTGTTATTTAAAAAGTTAATAAGTGTTTTGGACTATCAAAATTCTTTTGATAACTTTTTGTCAGGACATTCCACAGATGCTAAATCCAAAGTTTGGTGCAAATCGGTGATATCGTGTAGGAGGAGTTCGAAAAAGTAGGTTTTGGATATACGGTGACTTAGCTATTGAAATTAGCAGCAGAAGTGGGCGTGGCCTATGTCAGAAAACTCAGCTGTATTCAGGGAATACAGGGATGTAATGATTTTGAATGTGTCATAAAAACTGTGGAACTTACAGGCAAAAACGCGTTTTGGTCAGTTATAGCGCCACCTAGTGGAGTACACACGCAATTTTCGATATGGAAGGTCGATGTCCTATTCTATACTTACTGTAAAAATTTCAAAGTCCTCAGCACAACAGTATGCTTAATTGGTAATAGGCCACGCCCACATTTAGCAGTCACAACCACCTTCCAGATTCGGGCTCAGGAATGCGCCTACATCATACTGACAGAATTTCGAAGAAATCCGTCCAGCCATTTCAGAGAAACAAACTTCCCATATTTGTAGCGCCCCCTAGTGGCCAACATTCGCCAAATTGAAATGGTAGCCCCACAGTCACATGCCAACCAAGGATCTGAAGTTTGGTGTTAATAGAATTTACTTTGACAAAGATATGCAACAGTTCGCATTTTTATAGCTAGCTACAGAAAGTATTTCGTTGATAATTAGCGCATTTTTGAAACTAATCACCAGGTTCGCACAACTTTAGATGAGCTCTATCAGAAGAGTGTACCTGCCAAGTTTCGCGCAGATCGGACAAAATCCCAAGGAGGAGTTCGAAAAAGTAGGTTTTACGGTTTTCGCGACGTAGCACGAAAAAATTATAGGCGGACGTGGGCATATCCAATTCCAAAGTGATTCATCGGTATTCAGGGAATGTGTGTATGTCAAAAGTTTTTGAATTTGCGACGTGCCGCAATTCACCTATTGCGGAAAGACCAAAACAACAGTGTAGGGGGCGCTATTGCGCCATCTTGCGTCGACCATGTGCGAACTGGTCAAAATATCGAATTTCGGATCCGGCCGAAGAACTTTGCAAAGTTTGGTGAGTTTTTGAGCACGGGAAAGGGGCCAAATTGGGGCTTGAAAAGGGTAAAGAATAATAATAAAAAACACTACAATTACAATAGGGTCCTCGCAGGTGTACCTGCTCGGGCCCTAATAATAATAATTAAAGCTGCAAGCAGCGATGAACGGGCCCTCGCAGGCCGCGCGTGTCGGCGACTGTTGCCGTCGTGGCGTGCAGCAATTGCAGCCTGCTGCGTGCAGTGTGCTGAATGAGTGGGCTGCTGCAAGCGTTTGCTGCTACAAGTGAGAAAAAAAAGGATACCCGGAAGACTACATGAGAGGACTATATAGTGTTACCCTAATCACTCTTAAACAGAGGTTTGTGTCCATTAGCAAAGCAGCATTTTAGGTCATTTAGCAATAAAAGCGCCACCTATTGGCCGATCTGCACCAAATTTTGCACACACCCTCATCCACCCATGGAACACAATTCGACAAAGTTTCGTTGTAATCGGACTGTATTTGGTCAAGATAGCCAAGACTATCTGTTTTCACGACAATGTGCAGGAAATTGTTGTTGTATATTTTGGACGTCTTTTGCACAATCACAATTGTTTTGATAACTTTTGGTCAGGAGGTTGTACAGATGCTTCATGCAAAGTTTGGTGCAAATCGGTGAAATTGCCTAGGAGGAGTTCGAAAAAGTTAGTTTTTCATGTTTGGCGATTTTGCGAATGGAAAGTTAGGGCAAAAGTGGGCGTGGCCTATGTCAGAAAACTCAGCTCTATTCAAGGAACACAGGGATATAATGGTTTTGAATATGTCATAAAAACTGTGTAACTTACGGGCAAAAACGCATTTTCGTCAGTTATAGCGCCCCCTAGTGGCCAACATTCGCCAAATTGAATTGGTAGGCCCACAGTCACATGGGAACCAAGGATCTGAAGTTTGGTGTTAATAGCATGTACTTTGACTAAAATGCGTAATAGGCCACGCCCACATTGAGCAGTCACAACCACCTTCCAGATACGGGCTCAGGAATACGCCTTAATCATACTGACAGAATTTGGAAGAAATCGGTCCAGCCATTTCCGAGAAACAAACTTCCCATATTTGTAGCGCCCCCTAGTGGCCAACATTCGCCAAATTGAATTTGTAGCCCCAGAGTCACATGCCAACCAAAGATCTGAAGTTTGGTGTTAATAGCATTTACTTTGACAAAGATATGCAACAGTTCGCATTTTTATAGCTAGCTACAGAAAGTATTTCGTTAATAATTAGCCCATTTTTTAAACTAATCACCGGGTTCGCACAACTTTAGATGAGCTCTATCAGAAGAGTGTACCTGCCAAGTTTCACGCAGATCGGACAAAATCCCAAGGAGGAGTTCGAAAAAGTAGGTTTTACAGTTTCCGCGATGTAGCACAAAAAAATTATAGGCGGACGTGGGTATATCCTATTCCAAAATGGTTCATCGGTATTGAGGGAATCTGTGGATGTACAAAGTTTTAGAAATTGCGACGTGCCGTAATTCACCTATTGGGGAAAGAAAAAAAAAACTTCTAGGGGGCGCTATTACGCCATCTTGCAGCGACCATGTGCGAGCTGCCCGAAATATCGAATTTCGGATCCGGCCGAACAACTTTGCAAAGTTTGGTGAGTTTTTGAGCACGGGAAAGGGGCCAAATTGGGGCTTGAAAAGGGTAAAGAATAATAATAATAATAATAAAAAACACTACAATTACAATAGGGTCCTCGCAGGTGTACCTGCTCGGGCCCTAATAAACCTTTCAATTACAATAGGGTCCTCGCAGCTTCGCTGCTCGGGCCCTAATAAACATTACAGTTTCAATAGGGTCCTCGCAGGTGTACCTGCTCGGGCCCTAATAATAATTAAAGCTGCAAGCAGCGATGAACGGGCCCTCGCAGGCCGCGCGTGTCGGCGAGTGCTGATGCCGCGGCGTGCAGAGATTGCGGGCTGCTGCGTGCTGTGTGCTGAACTACATGAGAGGACTATATTGTGTGACCCTGAACACTGTTAAACAGAGGTTTGTGTCCATTAGCAAAGCAGCATTTTTGGGCATTTAGCAATAAAAGCGCCACCTATTGGCCGATCTGCACCAAATTTTGCACACACCCTCATGCCGCCATGGAACACAATTAGCGAAAGTTTCGTTGTAATCGGACTGTATTTGGTCAAGATATGCAAGACTGTCTGTTTTCACTATAATTTGCAGGAAATTGTTGTTTAATATTTTGGACGTGTTTTGCACAAGCACAATTGTTTTGATAAGTTTTTGTCAGGAGGATGTATAGATGGTTCATGCAAAGTTTGGTGCCAATCGGTGAAATTGCCTAGGAGCACGTTGAAAAAGTAAGTTTTTCATGTTTGGCAATTTTGCGAATGGAAAGTAAGGGCAAAAGTGGGCGTGGCCTATGTCAGAAAACTCAGCTGTATTCAGGGAATACAGGGATATAATTGTGTTGAATGTGTCATAAAAACTGTGGAACTTACGGGCAAAAACGCGTTTTCGTCAGTTATAGCGCCACCTAGTGGCCAACATTCGCCAAATAGAAATCTTAGCCCCAGAGTGACATGGCAATCAAGCATGTGAAGTTTGGTGTTAATAGCATTTACTTTGAGAAAAAAGCGCAATAGGCCACGCCCACATTGAGCAGTCACAACCACCTTCCAGATTCGGGCTCAGGAATGCGCCTACATCATACTGACTGAATTTCGACGAAATCGGTCCAGCCATTTCAGAGAAACAAACTTCCCATATTTGTAGCGCCCCCTAGTGGCCAACATTCGCCAAATTGAATTTGTAGCCCCACAGTGACATGGCAACCAAGGATCTGAAGTTTGGTGTTAATAGCATTTACTTTGACAAAGATACGCAACAGTTAGCATTGTCATAGCTAGCTACAGAAAGTATTTCGTTAATAATTAGCGCATTTTTGAAACTAATTACGGGGTTCGCACAACTTTAGAAGAGCTCTATCAGAAGAGTGTACATGCCAAGTTTCAGGTATATCCGACCAAATCCCAAGGAGGAGTTCGAAAAAGTAGGTTTTACAGTTTTCGCGATGTAGCAAAAAATAATTGTAGGCGGACGAGGGCATATCCAATTACAAAGTTATTCATCGGTATTCAGGGAATGTGGATGTACAAAGTTTGTGAAATTGCGACGTGCCGTAAATCACTTATTGCGGAGAGACCCAAAAAAGTGAGTAGGGGGCGCTATTGTGCCATCTTGCGTCGACCATGTGCGAGGTGCCCGAAATATCGAATTTCGGATCCGGCCGAACAAGTTGGCAAAGTTTGGTGAGTTTTTGAGCACGGGAAAGGGGCCAAATTGGGGCTTGAAAAAAGTAAAGAATAATAATAATAATAAAAAACAGCGCAATTACAATAGGGACCTCGCAGGTCTGTGACCTGCTCGGGCCCTAATTAAAGCTGCAAGCAGCGATGAACGGGCCCTCGCAGGCCGCGCGTGTCGGCGAGTACTGCCGCCGCGGTGTGCAGCAATCGTGGCCTGCTGCGTGCTGTGTGCTGCTTGCTGTAAAGGCAGAAAAGCTGACAGGTAAGAGGGCTGAAAGAGCTTAAAAAGGTGAACAGTTTCTCTGGCTGCTGCAGCAGTGGCAGAACCGAAGTTGAAAATGTCCCCATAAGAATGAATGGGAAAACGCCTCCCAAACTCCTGCGATTTTAGAAAAAAGTGCATGGGTTATCGCCAGAATATTCATACAGTGAGTAACAGCAGACATTGTTGAACTCTGCGATGTCTTTTTTATTTCTGTAGAGTGAAAAATGAGGTCACCAGAGCGAGAGACAGGACAGGTACCGTCTGCTCGCCTCCAGAAATTTAGACTCAAAATTAACATGGCGGCTTATGGGGGAGTTGCTGGAGTGCTTGTTGCTCTAGGGCTTCTACAGCCAAAAGTTTGAGTCCTACATCTGAAAGAAAAACATCAGCTGAAAGCCAACAAGTTTTCCTACATTTGTATGGATATATTGTCTATGTGAAGTAAAAGATGTGGCATCCACATCAGGCTGAAAATAATTTTCACTCAGTTTTTAGCTCCCGTAATAAATTCAGACAGCCACCAGAGCGCCAACTAGTGGCGGATCAGTAAAACCTTTGAGAGGTGTCCTCAGGAGGGCATTGGTAATAAGTGTACGAAGTTTTGTGTTAATCTGAGCAACCGATGTGGAGATATAAAATACTTCAATTTAAAGAGCGCCACCTAGTGGTCATCACCAAATATTTTGCAGAGAGGCTCAGGGGACCATGGGGAAGTAGTCACCTGAGATTCATGTCATTCGGACAAACCAATGTGGAGATATGCAACACTTCGTGTTTGGAACGAAATCTGCAGGAAGTTGTTATATAATAACTTGAGTATTGTTTGTGCTATCAAAATTCTTTGCACAACTTTTTGTCATCAGTATCCACAGATGCTGTGTGCAAAGTTTGGTGCACATTGGTGAAATTTCCTGGGAGGAGTTCGAAAAAGTAGGTTTTGGATATACAGGGACTTAGCCATGCAAATGTGTAGCAGAAGTGGGCGTGGCCTGTGTCAGAAAACTCAGCTGTATTCAGGGAATACAGGGATATAATAGTTTTGAATGTGTCATAAAAACTGTGGAACTTATAGGCAAAAACGCGTTTTCGTCAGTGATAGCGCCACCTAGTGGAGTACCCGCGCAATTTTCGACATGGAAGGTCGATGTCCTATTCTATACTTACTGTAAAAATGTCAAACTCCTCAGCACAACAGTTTGGCTGGAATTAATATTTGAATGTTTAAGTGGTAATAGGCCACGCCCACATTGAGCTGTCACAACCATCTTCAAGATACCACCTCAGGAATGGGCCTACATCATACTGAGTGAATTTAGAAGAAATTGGTCCAGCCATTAAAGAGAAATAAACTTCCCATATTTGTAGCGCCCCCTAGTGGCCAACATTCGCCAAATTGAATTGGTAGCCCCACAGTCACATGGGAACCAAGGATATCAAGTTTGGTGTTGATAGCATGTACTTTGACTAAAATGCGTAATAGGCCACGCCCACATTGAGCGGTCACAACCACCTTCCAGATCCGGGCTCAGGAATGGGCCTTCGTCATACTGACACAATTTCGAAGAAATCGGTCCAGCCATTTCAGAGAAATAAATTTCCCATATTTGTAGCGCCCCCTAGTGGGCAACATTCGCCAAATTGAATTGGTAGCCCCACAGTCACATGCCAACCAAGGAACTCAAGTTTGGTGTTAATAGCATTAACTTTGACAAAGATACGCAACAGTTAGCATTTTCATAGCTAGCTACAGAAAGTATTTCGTTAATAATTAGCGCATTTTTAAAACTAATCACGGGGTTCGCACAACTTTAGATGAGGTCTATCAGAAGAGTGTCCCTGCCAAGTTTCACGCAGATGCGACAAAATCCCAAGGAGGAGTTCGAAAAAGTAGGTTTTACAGTTTTCACGATGTAGCACAAAAAATTAGACGCGGAAGTGGGCATATCCAATTCCAAAATGATTCATTGGTATTCAGGGAATGTGTGGATGTACAAAGATTTTCAAATTGCGACGTGCCGTAATTCACCTACTGCAGAAAGAAAAAAAAAAATTGTAGGGGGCGCTATTGCGCCATCTTGCGCCGACCATGTGCGAGCTGCCCGAAATATCGAATTTCGGATCCGGCCGAACAACTTGGCAAAGTTTGGTGAGTTTTTGAGCATGGGAAAGGGGCCAAATTGGGGTTTCAAAATAATAAAGAATAATAATAAATTAAAGCTGCAAGCAGCGATGAACGGGCCCTCGCAGGCCGCGCGTGTCGGCGAGTACTGCCGCCGCGGTGTGCAGCAATCGTGGCCTGCTGCGTGCTGCTTGCTGTAAAGGCAGAAAAGCTGACAGGTAAGAGGGCTGAGTGAGAGACATGACAGGTAATGTCTGCTCTCCTCCAGAAATTTCGGCTCAAAATTAACATGGCGGCTTATGGGGGAGTTGCTGGAGTGCTTGTCGCTCTAGGACTTCCACAGCCAAAAGTTTGAGTCCTACATCTGAAATAAGACAATCAGCTGAAAGCCAACAAGATTACCTACATTTCTATGTATATATTGTCTATGTGAAGTAAAAGATGTGGGATCCACATCAGGCTGAAGAGAACTTTTCCTGTTTTTCCAGCTGCTCTCCACTCTAGCACTCTCCATGTCACACACTGTAGCTCCCGCAATACACAGTCATTATAAATTGAGACAGCCACAAGAGCGCCACCTTGTGGCGGATCAGTAAAACCTTCAATGCATATCCTCAGGAGGGCATTGGCAATAAGTGTACCAAGTTTTGTGTTAATCCGACCAACCAATGTGGAGATATAAAATACTTCAATTTAAAGAGCGCCACCTAGTGGTCATCGGCCAAAATTTAGCGCAGTGCCTTAGGGGCTCATGGGGAATTCGTATTCAGAGTTTCATGTCATTCGGCCACACCAATGTGGAGATATCCAACATTTCCTGTTTAAACCAAAATCTGCAGGAAGTTGTTATTTAAAAAGTTAATAAGTGTTTTGGACTATCAAAATTCTTTTGATAACTTTTTGTCAGGACATTCCACAGATGCTAAATCCAAAGTTTGGTGCAAATCGGTGATATCGTGTAGGAGGAGTTCGAAAAAGTAGGTTTTGGATATACGGTGACTTAGCTATTGAAATTAGCAGCAGAAGTGGGCGTGGCCTATGTCAGAAAACTCAGCTGTATTCAGGGAATACAGGGATGTAATGATTTTGAATGTGTCATAAAAACTGTGGAACTTACAGGCAAAAACGCGTTTTGGTCAGTTATAGCGCCACCTAGTGGAGTACACACGCAATTTTCGATATGGAAGGTCGATGTCCTATTCTATACTTACTGTAAAAATTTCAAAGTCCTCAGCACAACAGTATGCTTAATTGGTAATAGGCCACGCCCACATTTAGCAGTCACAACCACCTTCCATATTCGGGCTCAGGAATGCGCCTACATCATACTGACTGAATTTCGAAGAAATCCGTCCAGCCATTTCAGAGAAACAAACTTCCCATATTTGTAGCGCCCCCTAGTGGCCAACATTCGCCAAATTGAATTGGTAGCCCCACAGTCACATGCCAACCAAGGATCTGAAGTTTGGTGTTAATAGAATTTACTTTGACAAAGATATGCAACAGTTCGCATTTTTATAGCTAGCTACAGAAATTAGTTTGTTAATAATTAGCGCATTTTTGAAACTAATCACCAGGTTCGCACAACTTTAGATGAGCTCTATCAGAAGAGTGTACATGCCAAGTTTGAGGCAGATCGGACAAAATCCCAAGGAGGAGTTCGAAAAAGTAGGTTTTACAGTTTTCGCGATGTAGCACGAAAAAATTATAGGCGGACGTGGGCATATCCAATTCCAAAATGATTCATCGGTATTCAGGGAATGTGTCTATGTACAAAGTTTTTGAATTTGCGACGTGCCGTAATTCACCTTTTGCGGAAAGACCAAAAAAGCAGTGTAGGGGGCGCTATTGCGCCATCTTGCGTCGACCATGTGCGAGCTGGTCAAAATATCGAATTTCGGATCCGGCCGAACAACTTTGCAAAGTTTGGTGAGTTTTTGAGCACGGGAAAGGGGCCAAATTGGGGTTTGAAAATAATCAAGAATAATAATAATTAAAGCTGCAAGCAGCGATGAACGGGCCCTCGCAGGCCGCGCGTGTCGGCGAGTACTGCCGCCGCGGTGTGCAGAAATTGTGGCCTGCTGCGTGCTGTGTGCTGCTTGCTGTAAAGGCAGAAAAGCTGACAGGTAAGAGGGCTGAAAAAGCTCAAAAAGGTGAACAGTTTCTCTGGCTGCTGCAGCAGTGGCAGAACCAAAGTTGAAAATGTCCCCATAAGAATGAATGGGAAAACGCCTCCCAAACTCCTGCGATTTTTGAAAAAAGTGCATGGGTTATCACCAGAATATTCATACAGTGAGTAACAGCAGACATTGCTGAGCTTTGCGATATGTTTTTTATTTCTGTAGAGTGAAAAATGAGGTCGCCAGAGCGAGAGACAGAACAGGTAATGTCTGCTCTCTTCCAGAAATTTAGGCTCCAAATTAACATTACGGCTTATGGGGGAGCTGCTGGAGTGCTTGTCACTGTAGGGCTTCTACAGCCAAAACCGTAAGTCCTACATCTGAAATAAGAACATCAGCTGAAAACCAAGAAGATGTTCTACATTTCTATATATATATTGTCTATGTGAAGTAAAAGATGTGGGATCCACATAAAGCTGAAGAGAATTTTTTCTCCAGTGTTTCCAGGTGCTCCCCACTCCAGCAATAATGTCACACACTGTAGCTCCCGCAATACACAGTCATTATAAATTGAGACAGCCACAAGAGCGCCACCTTGTGGCGGATCAGTAAAACCTTCGACATGCATATCCTCAGGAGGGCATTGGCAATAAGTGTACCAAGTTTTGTGTTAATCCGACCAACCAATGTGGAGATATAAAATACTTCAATTTAAAGAGCGCCACCTAGTGGTCATCGGCCAAAATTTAGCGCAGTGCCTTAGGGGCTCATGGGGAATTCGTATTCAGAGTTTCATGTCATTCGGCCACACCAATGTGGAGATATCCAACATTTCCTGTTTAAACCAAAATCTGCAGGAAGTTGTTATTTAAAAAGTTAATAAGTGTTTTGGACTATCAAAATTCTTTTGATAACTTTTTGTCAGGACATTCCACAGATGCTAAATCCAAAGTTTGGTGCAAATCGGTGATATCGTGTAGGAGGAGTTCGAAAAAGTAGGTTTTGGATATACGGTGACTTAGCTATTGAAATTAGCAGCAGAAGTGGGCGTGGCCTATGTCAGAAAACTCAGCTGTATTCAGGGAATACAGGGATGTAATGATTTTGAATGTGTCATAAAAACTGTGGAACTTACAGGCAAAAACGCGTTTTGGTCAGTTATAGCGCCACCTAGTGGAGTACACACGCAATTTTCGATATGGAAGGTCGATGTCCTATTCTATACTTACTGTAAAAATTTCAAAGTCCTCAGCACAACAGTATGCTTAATTGGTAATAGGCCACGCCCACATTTAGCAGTCACAACCACCTTCCAGATTTGGGCTCAGGAATGCGCCTACATCATACTGACTGAATTTCGAAGAAATCCGTCCAGCCATTTCAGAGAAACAAACTTCCCATATTTGTAGCGCCCCCTAGTGGCCAACATTCGCCAAATTGAATTGGTAGCCCCACAGTCACATGGCAACCAAGGATCTGAAGTTTGGTGTTAATAGAATTTACTTTGACAAAGATATGCAACAGTTCGCATTTTTATAGCTAGCTACAGAAATTAGTTTGTTAATAATTAGCGCATTTTTGAAACTAATCACCAGGTTCGCACAACTTTAGATGAGCTCTATCAGAAGAGTGTACATGCCAAGTTTCAGGCAGATCGGACAAAATCCCAAGGAGGAGTTCGAAAAAGTAGGTTTTACAGTTTTCGCGATGTAGCACGAAAAAATTATAGGCGGACGTGGGCATATCCAATTCCAAAATGATTCATCGGTATTCAGGGAATCTGTGGATGTCCAAAGTTTTTCAAATTGCGACGTGTCGTAATTCACCTACTGCGGAAAGAAAAATAAAATTTGTAGGGGGCGCTATTGCGCCATCTTGCGTCGACCATGTGCGAGCTGGTCAAAATATCGAATTTCGGATCCGGCCGAACAACTTTGCAAAGTTTGGTGAGTTTTTGAGCACGGGAAAGGGGCCAAATTGGGGTTTGAAAATAATCAAGAATAATAATAAAAATAATAAAAAACATTACAGATACAATAGGGTCCTCGCAGGTGTACCTGCTCGGGCCCTAAAAACATTACAGTTTCAATAGGGTCCTCGCAGGTGTACCTGCTCGGGCCCTAATAAAACAGCGCAATTACAATAGGGTCCTCGCAGGTGTACCTGCTCGGGCCCTAATTAAAGCTGCAAGCAGCGATGAACGGGCCCTCGCAGGCCGCGCGTGTCGGCGAGTACTGCTGCCGCGGTGTGCAGAAATTGTGGCCTGCTGCGTGCAGTGTGCTGAACTACATGAGAGGCCTATATTGTGTCACCCTGAACACTGTTAAACAGAGATTTGTGTCCATTAGCAATGTAGCATTTTTGGGCATTTAGCAATAAAAGCGCCACCTATTGGCCGATCTGCACCAAATTTTGCACACTCCTCCAAGGAGCCATGGAACACAATTAGCTAAA